>JAODUH010003962.1:0-26538 GCA_027564835.1 Typhlichthys subterraneus
GTTGGTCGCACCTTGCATGGCAGCAATCACCATTGGTGTATGAATGTGTGTGTGAATGGGTGAATGTGAGGCAAAATTCTGTAAAGCGCTTTGGATAAAAGCGCTATATAAATGCACTCCATTTACCATTTACCCTCAATAGCTAATTAAGCCTGTTAGTTTTCTGACAGTAACCACGACCCTTATCCTTCCTTAGTAGCTGTAGCTGCAGTCTCAATGTTTGTCTATAGAAATATGTTTGTTTCAATGTTGATGTCAATGTCAAGTTTATTTATATGGAATATTTTAAACAACTATAGTTGACCAAAGTGCTTCACATGAGACGGTATAAGAACCACAAATGCACAAAATGGAGTTTCATACAAAGCAAATAACAAAACAAAATAAAGCAAACAACAGCACAGAAGAACATATCAAATGCCAGTGGAGCGTATGCAAAAGCATAAAAATAGATCTGCTATTTATTGTTTGCGGCACTGACCCCTGGATTCCCATCGGGTGTGTCTACGGCGCGTTCCGGCTTAGATGTGCCCGCTGGAGCTGGTCACGGACACTCTGGTCAATGCTTATTATGGGGGGCGTTTTGGAAGCGTCCCAGAAGTAACAGCCATAAGATGTTACTCTCTACTTCACTAAAGATATAGGTGTCAGAAGTAACAGCCATAAGATGTTACTCTCTACTTCACTAAAGATATAGGTGTCTTGTCTATTTTTGATGAATGCCGCATCAAAGCCGCGCAGCTCAAATGCAAAATACATGAGAAATTGTGTTCAAATCACTGTGTGCAAATATTATGTGCAGACTTCCGATTGTATTTCACATCACTACATCAATGGTAGGAGGCAAAATGTGAGAAGGGCTTGACACCATGGACATCGAGATGTAAATTATATAAGTTGAAGAACACATTGAGGTACATTATACTGTATGACACTACACGCCATTGAGCTCCAGAAAGAACATGTTGTTTGTTGATCTCGCCAACACCTGCCTTGCAGCGCTCTGCTCCTGAAATGCTCCTGGTGGGAGTTGACATCTCATGGAGGATGGACCAAAAGTGGAAAACTGGAATCCCCACGGGGTACATAAAAAGCAACAGTATAAGCCTTAAAGCTCCTGTAGGTATGATTTGAGTTAGCTCAAAGAGAAGGAAAGATGACGATTTTGTAAATCCATCCTTCCATCAGCTCATTGTCTGGACCGCTTATGTCAGGTCTTCGGGTAGGTCGGACCCAAACGCACGACAACAAGGCAGGCTTCACACTGGTTTATTGGCAACTCAAACTACCAACAGGAACACGGATCAAAAGACAATGAACCGACAAGGGCACGACAAAACAGCGGACTAAAATATACGAACACAGTCATTGGGTAGTGGAAAACGAGAGGCAGGTGTAACTAATGAACAATCAATACGGGGTAGGCAAGCATGGGACGAAACAGATCCACAGAAAAGAGGGCAACAGGCAGAAACACACAGGCTGGGGCAGACATCAGACAGAAAACAAAAAACGACAGGGCAAAGGCGGCAGACTGTGACCGCTTATCCATTGAGGTTGCGGTGGCAACTGGGTAATTAGAGCAGCCCAGGTGTCCCTGTCTGCAGCAACATCCACCGGCTTCTCTGGGGAAATCCCTAGCTGTTCCCAGACCAGCTGGGAAATGTAATCCCACCTGTGTGTCCTGGGTCTGCCATGAGGTTTCTTACCATTTGGTCGTGCTTGGTACACATCCAACGGGAGGCGGCCAGGGGGCATCCATAACCACCTCAACCGGCTCCTCTCAATGCGGAGGAGCAGCGGTTCTACTTTGAGCTCCTCCTGGGTCACCAAGTTCCTCAGAGATTCTGCCCAGCCACCCTGCAGAGTAAACTCATTTTGGATGCTCGCATCTACAATCTTATTCTTTTGGTCATTGCCCAAAGCTTGTGACCATAGCTAAGGGTGGGAATGTAGACCGACCAGTAAACAGAGAGATTTAGTAAATCAACAACCTACAACCCAGCCCCCCCTCTGCTTCCTCCATCTGGAGCCCGTTGGTCTGACGTTGCAAAGCCCATTGACAAAACTGTTGTACATGCATGCTCATTTATTTGACTGACGGGGAAGGTAGATTCGACAAACCAATCGTGGACATGATTGATCAGAAGTCGTTCAGCTGTCGAAGTTAAACATTTAGACAAAATCAATAGTGAATGCAGGCAGAGACAGTGCGCAAACTAGGCCCACTTGAGGGACGGACACCCAACCGGTGCAAACAATATGCAAAATGCCGTTACCTAGCTAAAAACGTGATAATTCACCATGTCAGAGGATTATTTTAGCACGCTGTCACCCGGCAGCTTCAGGCATTAGGACGATGGGGCTGCAAGTAATTAAACGTGATCTTTAGTGGTTAATGTTTGATCATTTATTGAACTCCCCGGTACTTCTGATGCTTCAGTACGTCATCAGTTTGTAAACAGTAAATAGGTCTATAATGATTCAGCCTACTGCCTCGTCCTCAAAGCCTGTCAATTGCTATTTGATTACCTCATTCTTGTCAACAGAAATGCTGAAAAATCTGCCAGTTTTTTATTTAATATTCCAAAGCACTCGTAGGACATTTTGGACCTCTTTTTTACATACCTGTGTCATTGAAATGTGCAGAGACACTTGTCTCTGCATGTTTCAAGAATGGCATGATATTGGAGTGCTGCCGTATTTAGTATTGTTTATTCAGAGCACTAGATAGTTTCTGTTTGTTTCTGGCACATGCGTGACTTCCTTGGAATCTGCAGCAATAGTTTTGACAGATTCTCTCAGGCTCGGGGTGTACAAAACCTTAAACAGTGGAATAATGAAATAAACAGCAGAGCCTTAATGTTGATGTGTGAAATGTTTACCGTACTGGGCTGCCTGCATCCATGTCATCTTCCCATGGCCCTGGCTGTGACGCCAGCCCATGGGAGCCTGGGCTGGACCTCCTGAAGGGACGCAGTATAGGATATAACAGGATACACGCTGCACCATGAATGTAATGCCACTGTCGAATGATAAGAGAATGCTGGCTAATTACAATCTGACGGAAAAGGGGGGCTTAATAAATAAAACGCTTCTCTGGGATTCAGAAATTGTCTAGTGTTTATCAAAAACATACAAGGGGTTTTGACCTGGTTTCCTTTACACTACCGACAGGAAACTGGCTCAATCTACCAAGACCACAAAAGATTTCAGAGGCCAGACCCTTAATTCAAATACAAATAGAGGCATTGCCAAATAAAGAATTGCTGAGGTTTTTACCTGAAGACGACAACAACCGTATGTTAATTCCTAAGACCCATAACAGCTTAGCCAGTGTAAGGAAAATTAGATTTACTAAGGATGACTAAACATGTAATGCTTAAATTGCTACCATTTAATAGAGACACACAACCTCAGTTCTTACCCACTTATTTTAACTAAGAGCCAAGAAGAGTCTTGTCTAGTCTAACATAAATGCACAGCATTTTAGCTACTTTACATCACAAAATGTATCACTAAACTCATGTGATTCGTGTGTGTAATCTGGGTTGAGGATTTTCTAAACACAAATAAAGCCGATAATCAAGATCATTAGCTACATTACATAACTCTCTCTCTCTACTATCTCTTCTATCTGGTGCTACGTGTTCTCGTGGTGACAGCGTTGAAAGAAAGGATCCATTGGCTGCGCTGGCGCGGGAGTATGGAGGATCTAAGAGGAATGCGCTTCTGAAGTGGTGCCAGAAGAAAACAGAGGGCTATCCGGTAGGGTTCACAGACTCAGAGGCATCTCTCCCTCTCTCAAAACTCTCAAAACTCAGCCCCGGGGACCCTCAGGGACCCAGTTCCCCTCTCCCTTGCCCCCCCCCATTCCTCCATTCTCTATCTGCTCATCTTGCAATGTGCTGTTTCACTCTCACACGTATTCGATGACGACTCCACACTGTATGGCAGGGATCGACATTAAATGTATAGTCGGCTACTGCAAGCTAAACGTATAGCTAAAGCACTTTTTTGTCAAATTCAACAAAAATATCCTCGCATTTTGCTAGTTTACAGTTCTCTGTGAGTGTTGAAAGAAAAAAATCTGATTTTTCTACACAGCTCTGGCGCCATAAATAGTAAAAAAAAGTAACATAAACAAAGTGGCAAACACCGCTCACATCAACAAAGCCATAGCACTACACTTGATTCACATTTTGACGTGTGAGACAATGCCGCGGAGGACCGCGGTGCTATACTGTTTTTATTTGACCTCGAAGTTAGCAAGAATGACCCTACCTTTAAGGCTTGTCCGCTTGTCCAGCACAGGTAGACTTTTTAAGGGGCAAGTGCAAGAGAATTTTTCTTGCCAGACCATACATGAAGCCCAATTAAAATGTAAATAATGAATACCTAACCAGCTATAGGCCTATTTGTGATATAGTATAGTCCTGTGTTTCTTGTTACAAAGTTATATACATTATTCTGTTATAAACTAGTAGGCTAAGCTATAGAGCACACATAGCCTACCATATACAATAGAATGGAAGCCAAGCATCATTCGGATTCGGTAAATAGTGGCTTCGTAACATTTTTCAGTTCAACATTAACTGGCACTGGCAGCAAGCCTTGTGGCTTTATTTACTGACCACCACAACCACCGACAATTGAGATGAGAACAAGATGTTTGCTGTAACCAACGTATTTCTGTCATTGGGAATAGATCAAATATACAGGGACAGCGTTAATGTACAGCACTTAAACGCACATTTGAACAACGTGGGTAGAAGCGATCGGGAAAACATCTAATGACAGTCATTGTTTTAACCATTCATAGTTATATTATTATCCATAGTTATATTTTATAGTTTATCAACCCCAACATAGTATTTAAAAGTTACATATGAATACCACATGTATTGCTATCTTGTTCTTGGAGAAATACAATGTGATACAAATTAGTGTAGCTCAAATCTCATTTTCTTACTATGACATTAAGAAATGGATTCCCGGTAGTGTTCCTCTATTACAGCATTACAATATTTAGTCAAAGGTGGATAAATGCCGTCAGGCATTCACAGTAGTAAAATGTCACTTTCATTTTTTGGACAAGAAACTTTTTTTACTAGGACAAGTGAATGGCCAATGCTTAATGTCGAGCCCTGCTGTATGGACACATACAGTATAGCTCATACACTGTATAGTATAGGCCTATAGGTTCTCTACTCAGCCGCTATCCAGGTGTTTGCCTGTTGTGGTACGCCGCTGCGGTGTCTGCAGGCAAACCATTAGAGTGCCTGTCGGCTCAGCAGGGAGATAAAGCCACTGTGACACAGAAGTAATGGGAACAGTGAACAGAATGGCGGGTTATAGACATGTGGCACCTAGGTGTGTGTGTGTGTGTGCGTGCACATCCTCACATAGGCCACAGTGTTAACCGGTGGCAATTTGTCATTGTCTTGTGTGCCCTGCTTTATCGTTGTATCTATGGGACCCTGCGCTAACGAATGCCTCTTTTAGCTTGCCCGCTAATAGGAGCACATTGTATCCGGTGGGATTTCTATTTGGCCCATGTTACCCTCATGCATGAGTGCTAGCCTGCCAGGTTGCTAATCCTAAACCCCTTGGGCATCGGTTTCAGCCTGTACACATTGGGGTAGGAAGGGGAGGGGGACATTTTGACCCTCTGGGTATTCTGACACCATGGGATTAGCATCACTCTCTTAAACCCACTTAACTCCATATAATATCACATAGGCTTGTCATGAGCCGGCTAAGATGTGACATGTTGAAAGGAAGGTGCCGATATCCGTCACCTGATATACAGTGTGAATAATTGGATGAGCGCCGGGATCAATAGTTCCCTTTCTCAGCCACCTTGCTGACTGCTGCTGCGGGAACTCTTGAGTCGCGTCTCTGTAAGAGGGGTTAGTCACGTCACACTGCACGCTGTCTCTCTCTGTGATGGAAACCGATGGCAGCCAAAGGCAATGGTGTGTTGTAGTAGATCTAATCTGAGGTGCGTTCAGAATTGGTGAATAGGTGAAAGTCTTGGATTTTGAACGTTTTGAGTAAACATTCAAACAATATTAGATTTAAAGTTACGCTCTTCTTCCAGCGCCAATGTGTGTTCGCCGAGAGATACCTCCTCAGACCATTTGCTTGTGTTCACAAACATTCGCGGCAAACACAAAGCAAGGGGGAAAAACTGTTTGAATAGTGTTCGCAAACATTCGCTATGTTTGCCAATTATAAACGCAACTCTGGAGATTCTGATCATCTCTGTCTGATACAGCATGACTTGTTGTCGGGAAAGCAATGTACCTTACGCTACGCTGGCTTGGCCCTGTACTGGTGGTGGTGTTAATGTATCAGCACCATGGAAGCACACCACTAACATACAGTAGGACAATGCCTAAGGTGATTTTTGTGCAGTTGTAAAGAATTTTACAGAAACATCCATTTGAAATTCCAAAGGGAATATGACATTTTAGGACAAAGAAAATATAAGTTTAGTTATTTAAACTAAAATGTGCATGTCAATACGACAAGATTGTCTTTCCTTAGGTGGTAACTCGATGTTGCAATTTGCAATGCTACTGTATTAATATTGCAGACATATTAAAAGTACCGGTATTTTACTTTTTTATTTTATTTTTTATATTGGAATGGAGGATTAAAAATGCCTACTGTGACCAAGGAGTTAATTTAAGGCAAACGTCAGCGGGACAACTGATTAAGGAAATGAGGAAGCTACTGCTCAGCCTGGGTCAGTTGAGGCCAGGCTGCTCTGGCTAACCGAGCACCTTGAACGTGCCTCATTCCCACCGGTCAGAGTATAACTATAGAAGCCTTGATCCCCTTTCACAATGGGCTTGTCAACACTGCATGGGTATTTTTAGACATCAGGAATGCGACGTGCAGCTTTATAAAATAGCTAGGAGGGTTTTCATTCTACTGTATAATAACCAGCCTCTGAGTGTGGGTTTGTGGGTTAGTGTTTAGAGCTGTGTTGTTTATTCGTTTGTGTTAAGCTTGAATAGTTTTTTTCTCGGGAGACCATAATAGTCAAAGTTAGCCAGTTTGTGCAGAGCTTGGCCGAGCCCCCTGGAAACCCCAGTCAACTCCTGACTGCGAGCTCCTCTCTCAGGCCCGGGTCCAAGATAGGGCCCCTGTGTGATTTTCACGGACAGGATCCGGTGAAACAGAGTGTGTTGAGCATTTCATATACAAGCAACATACTTTTAACAGCCAAAATGCTTCTTGAAGGAAGAGTTCAGAGTGGGTTCTTCCTGCTGTTGAGTGTCTCGCATTGTGCTCACTCGGCCTGCTTAAGTAGTGAAACATCTGATTAGTAACTCCCCACACCTTCTCCCTATCCCAGGAGTACCGTGGCGCACACGCACACACACCACTTTTTTGCTAAACCGCAGGCCACTCCCGCACAGCCTCCTATTTTATCCGGTTTGTGATCTACTACAGGATAATGACGGTTTTGGAGTATCCAGATTGTTTGGACTGAACTGTTTGCACAGGCTTATGGTCCTGTTGGCTTCACCAGGCATTGACCTTCTAACTACGATTTATCGGCAAGTGTGAATCGGCCGGTATGACGATCATCACCAAATGAGATGATTCTGTCACAGGAAAGGGAGGTTTTGTTCTCCCTCCGAGTGGGGAAGGGAGACCCTACCCAAAGTGGAGGAGTTCAAGTATCTTGTGATCTTCTCCAGCCTTGTTTACGGGTGAGTGTAGGCTTGGGCGTGAGATCGACAGGCCAGGCAGATGGGTGCAGCGATCACTGTAATGGATTATTGTGAAGAAGACATAGCTCCCCCCGAAGGCAAACCTGTTAATATCAGGGTTCCCATTGGTCATGGAATGTCTGGAATATCATGGAATCTTTTTTAGTGTAACTGCACCCTAAAATGTGTTTTTTGAGACGATTGATGAGGCACATCAATGTTGTTGTTCATATTAACAAAATTCCTGCAAACATCTGCATTTTATGGGCTGAAAACAGAAGTACCCGTCATATCCGTTAAAAATCCCCCCTGACCTCGCTGGTACACTTAGTACGCTCATATGTTTATCAGCGTTGATGTTAATGGGGGTCCCCCTCTCAGCCCCTGCCTTTCCCTCCCCTCACTCAGCTCCTTGATGCATTTTCCAGTGAATTGTGTGTGTGTGTGTTTGTGTGTGTGTGTGTGGAAGGGTATTTACGAGAGTGTGTGTGGGTTTGGCAATATATTTATTTATGTGTTCCATTTAGTGGTGTATCGGTGCTTTCTCTGTGGTGCAATAGATGTACCCCACAGGCCCACTGCCAGCGGGGTGGGGTTACTGTCAGAGGATGGGTTGGTCTCATTGGGGATTAATACGGTTCTGGGGAAAGGTCAGGCTGATAATGGTGTCAGCTGCCTCTGTCCAGGAGGAAAGCACTAATTACAGCTGTAACGTGCGGAGAATGACCAGCCTGTCACATGCTGGAGCCCCAGGCGGTTGAGATGTGGAGAGCACCGTTGCTGCCCTGTGGACAACAACGCTGTTATAAACCATGTTCCCCGTGCTCGTCTCTTTATATCTGTCTTATGCTTTGGTGTCCTGCTCTGATAAAGGTTAGTTAGGCACTATCAATACAGCAGTAGCACTTAGGGCTGGGCGATATGGACCAAACATCATATCCCGATATATTTAGGTTGAATACTGATACATGATATATATCGTTATTTTCTATAAAGTGGGTTTAATGTTCAGGAGGATAAAAAACAGGAAGCCTGAAAGGAAATGTGATTTATTTTTTATTATTTATTTTTAGTGACTTAATTGTAGTTGGTTAAATCCATAGCAGAGGGGTTGTAAATATTGCAGTGACAGTTTAATCCGTTTAATCCACATTTGTTTACCGGTACCTTGTCATACTAGCTGGCTACCTGTATCTGTTTGTCAGAAATGGAAAATGAGCATTTGACTGAATATCTGCTCTCTCATTGGCTAAAAAGATGTGTGTGAATATAACTATATCGATATAAACTATATTGTCTAATTTTATATCTCTTTTGAAATTATACCGATATAAATTAAATATCTCTACACTACACTCAATACAGGCTCAAGTCATGCGTGCCTTATCCCTTTTCTTGTGTTGAGTAAGGTCAAGAAGGTTGTAATATTCTAATAACCCACTCTGTGTTTATCTGAATAATTTATGTTTGCCCTCTGCTATGCTGAAGAGGCTCCATAATTACCAGTCCCTATAAAGTGGCTGTGTTTATATTGACCGTCGCTCTTCTCTTCCATTGTGCTCATTAAGCAATCAATCTTAAATTGCCAAACTAATATCCTTCCTCTCTGGAGATTGTTATACATCAGCTTGTATCTCCTCGACTTGACCTGCTGTAACTCTGTACACTGCAATTTGTCAGTCATCATTGTCACACGTCATTTGTCACACACACAGACGGTGGCTGCTGCTAGCTTGACCGGCTACCAGGAAGGTCCACCACATCTTCTCTAGTTGGTATCTCTTCACTGGTTACCAGCTAAATATAGAATATATTATAAGGTGCTGTTTTTAAAGAAGTACATGAATTGTCTCCATTGTACGTATGCCACAGTCACATTGTACATTACCCATCCAGGCCCCTAGGATCCTCTAACCTAGATACTGTATATTTCTCTATTCCATGGTCTCGACTAACGGCCAGGCCCCACTAAACACGTAGCATATGCGGAGCGGAATGTATCTTTTTACTGGCTACACCTGCAGTGCACATATGGAGAGTAATGTCCTGTTTACCGGTAGCTTGCTTTAAAAATAATCCTTGACAGAAGTTCAAGGATTACACCTCGCGTAAAGACAGTTTTCATGAATATAGACAGTTTTTTAAGCCATTTTTACAGATCTCCACAGTGTATATACGCACCACTTGCGCACTGCTCTCACGCCTAATGTAGCCAGCTCCATTGATTATTATGGAAGCGCAGCTTTGTAGCATGCGTTACTGTAGGTGTTGGACGTTACCTGGCTGTAATGGTGATCACACTTTTTCTCTTGTGGCCTCTAGACTTTGGAGAAATCTACCCTTGGCTGTATCTCTAGGGCAGGGCTATTCAACTCCAGTCCTGGAGGGCCGCACCCTGCATGTTTTAGATCTCTTCCTGCTCCAACACACCTGATTCTAATGAATGGGTCGTTATCAGGCTTCTAACAACCTTCAATCAGCTGTGTTGGACCAGGGAGAGATCTAAAACATGCAGGGTGCAGCCATCCAGGACTGTTGAATAGCCCTGCTCTAGGGTACAGCTATACCAAGTTCTGGACTAAACCGTTTGTGTGTATTTGCTACTGAACTGATTGAACTCCGCTGAGCCAGTGCTGGCAACGTCATGTGCCTTCAGTAAAATGCATATGCTTTCTATCCATGACAAATATGGTCCTCCTTGCACCAGAAGCCCTGTAGGGCTAATGACATCATTTCCTTTGACACAATCTATAGTCAAACTAATGGGACCTGTAAGGGAAAATGGCTACGTGCCAGCCGGCATGCGTTCAGCCCTTCAGCCAGGGCCAGGTGTGTGTGTGTGTGCGTGTGCGCGCGCACGCACTGCCAATATGTGGATTGCCTCAGGACAGAGTCTCTGTACTAACAAGGTCACAGCTCAAGGCGGGGCAACTAAATGTTGTAAGCGACACGCGCACGCGCTGTCACACGCGGGCACAAACGCATCTTGAGGCGAGGGCTAGAGCTGGCCATGCTGTCGCCATGGAGACGGGACTGTAACCACCTGACCCTCATCCTCGAGAGAGAGAGAGAGAGAGAGAGAGAGAGAGAGAGAGAGTGAGAGTGTGTGGGTGGGGCATGTCTGAATCGTTGCGTGATTACCAACCAGTTCCTCCCTCCCCACCCCCTCTTCCCCCTCCCCCTCCTACATGAGATGGAAAGCCAGAGGGCACTTCTGCCAGTCACACCTCAAATGTCACACTGGGATGCAGGGAGTGATCAGACAAGACCGTAACAAGGGCTCTGGCTGACCTGAGTGTGGGAAGCCTGTGAGAGGGCATACCCATAACACAGCATGTCAGAGACCTGCAGCTGACACTACAGCCATGCTTTAGATATACAGGTTGAATGCATTCTGTTGTCGTTTAATCTGACTGAGCGGTAATCAATCAACAAACCCGTTATTTGAATATAGTTTAGCACATTTCATACAGGTACGCTACTGTAATGTAATGATGATTGCATAAAATACATTTAATAAAACACCAGACAACCATCAGATATGCACCTAGACCAAATAAAAGTAATATATACAAGACGAGTGCTTAAGAGCACTTAAGGGAAAAGAGGCTTAAAAACGTCAATGCATCTGCCTTGGGTCTGCATACCGTAGCATTCCGCAGCATATTTCTAACTCCAAACGGCACTGAATGTCTGTTTTTAAGACATAATCTTACGTAGTTTTATCAGTTATTATTTTAGTGAATCTCAGTTTACATCCCTGCCGGACTGTCTGCTGCTCTCATTCAAACACCATTCCTTCGAGAGTCTCGTTGGTCTTGAATGTAACCGGCTCTTTGATGTCTTTATTTAGGACAGCTTCAAGCTTGCTTGTCTACCCGCCCCTAAACTCTCCCCCCCACCCCCCCCTTCATTTAATCGTAAGAGCCCAACAAAAATAAACATCTTGTTTGTTCAGGATGGGAACAATGAGACTAGACTGTGAACACCAGGCTCAGCTGTGTCGAGCGGAGCAGCTCTTCCGTCCCGCTCTGGGAAACAAACTGCACGCGCGCACGCACACACACAGATGCGCGTGTACCAAGGGGAAGAATAAGACCCCCAGCCGTCATCAGGACGTTGTGGAAAGGAACTGGAGGTGGGGGTAGGGGGGTGGGGGTCTAGCAGTAAATATGCCTGAGAGGTCAAATAATAATATTGGATAAGGCAGCAATGAGGGGCTTTCTTTTAGCACAGGCGTGTCAAATGTAATTTGGATAGTCTGCTCGTTGAAAAGGCCAAACGAGCTGCAAAGTGATATTATTTCCCTCCATCATTGTAATAATAATTATGATCTCAGTAATAACAAGCCAGATCATCTAAGTTATTCTTTCATAAACGTGCTGTCCTCGTTGCACTCGAGCTACGTGATGTCTGCCCCATAACCAGTCTCCTTAATAATACAATGCCACAGCCCTCACACCAGTGCAATATCTGGGTGTAAGAGGCTAGGGGCGTCTAGCATCCAGCAGCTTGGTGCTAACCAGGCTGGTACCTGGGAAGGCTGTATGGGGATAAAATGAAACGCTAAAATCTAATCTCATATCATTCCCTGTATTAATACTGTATTGTTGGGTGAACCGTTTTTAATTATACAAAGGTAGGATGGGCACATCTGCAATATTTTCAAACGCAACTTGTTCTTTTTGAGGTGGGAGGATTTTCAGTCGGTACAAATGTATTGATTAACAATTAAAAACATTTCCTGCTTCACGCAAGTTTGACAGACTAGCTGCTTGCACATACTATATGTAATAATAATAAATAATGCAATCATGCATTATTTATTATTACAGGATGCATTTATTAAAAAAGTAGCAGAAAATAAGATGTGCTTTCCTGTTTGATGTTGGGAATGAGTCTAGTCTTATGGAAGACACTGCTTGTCATTGCTGAACCTATGTTGTTGGCTTCTGCTGCACCATGTCATGAGACCTAGGGTGCATTCACAATTGGTTTGCAAACCTATTTTGCTTTTGCATTGTCTTCGCCGTGAACGTTTTTGAACAATAACAAACTGTTTGAGGAGGTAGTTCTCGGCGAACACGCGTTGAAGCTGGACGAAGGGCGACAGTTTAAATCTAATATTTTTGAAATGTTTACACAAATCGTTCAAAGTTCAAAGCATGAACGTCACAAACGTTCGCTATGTTCGCCAATTCTGAACACACCTCTGGACTCTATGGTTTTAGTGATTGTTTCTTTCTCTCTGTCTCTATTTCTGGTTTCGTCTATTCCTATTCTTGCTGTTTTCCTCTTGCTTTGTGCTTCCTTTTACTTTTATGGCCTTTTCTATGTCTGCCTTTGCATCCGTCTCATTCTGCATTGTTCCTGCCCTGGTTCCTCTGCTGTCTCCTGTGTGACAGGGGAAATATACTGGTGGGGATGGGCTCATCTGTCATGCTGCTCTCGCCGTTTCCTGCCCTCCCACTCCAGACTGATGGCTTTTTAACAAACTGTGTGTGTGTGTGTGTGTGTGCGCGCGCCTGTTTGTGTGCACAGCAGTCATTCAATCAGTAACCATGTAGCCCTGCCTGGCTGCCCACAGCATGTCGGCGTGTGCTTTCCATTAGTGACATGTTAAACTCGTGGGAGCCACGTAACAGTGGCACATTGCCATGTCGGGTGTCAAGTATCACAGAGGCACTGGGGGTTGACCCACGTTGTGTCTCTGTTGTGGCTGGCAATCCAGTTTGTAGGTCACGTACGGTAGCAGTTAGCTTAACACTTGACCCTCTGTTGCTGCCCTCCGCGTCAAACAACAGTGTAATGTCTGGTGCTTGGCTGTGTGCCTGTGTTCTGTTGACTTCCATTACCTCATGTTTACAGTAGCAACTCCAGGAATATAAAGACCAGACTAGGGGTGGTGGATGATACAGGACAATAGCCTGGTGCGTAACTATACTCAAAATTAACTTTGCGAACAGGGTCTGGACGCGCTCGGTTTGTGATTGTCTTTGCGTCCTAATATGGGTAGACTAGGCAGGATAATTTTCAAACTATTGGAGTAGCTTTTAACCAATCAGTGTTGCTACAGCGGTTTGTGTCGCTTCATCTAGCTCTACCACCATTTTGAAACAAAGGTTTGTCTTCAACATTATTGAACTATTGCACTATACTAATGCGTTGACTGATTCATCATAATAAACAAAAAGGAATAAACAGACTTTGAAAAACCCATGTGAATAGCCTAAATGTGAAACTGTTTCACCCCAAATGTTTGGTTTCTAGGCCATAGCCACTTGAGTTCTCAAGCCACTGCCGGATATGACGTCACGCAGTCTAGACGAATAGACCACGATCAGCTTTGCAGACAGATATAATTGAGAATCAAAATGAATTTTAAAAAAAAAACAAGAAAACTGCTGAGTACATACAAATATTACAAATATTTTAAATAGTTTAAAAAACTGTTTAAAACAAATTATGTATTTGCTGAGGCTGAATAGTTTTGCATGTGGGTTGTATATACTTATCAAGGGTCTGCTAAAGTCTACACACACTTAACGCTTTAGTAAGGTACAGTAACAAGGTAACAGCTTGACACTCCACGTTTTGTTGGCTAATGTTGTCGAGGCTCATTCTCACTTTTAATTGAACTGTTGATGCTCCCACAGAGCTCATCTGTCTCCTGTGTGGCAGCCCAGAGCAAATATACTGTACACACAACGTCTTGCTTGCTTGCTTGACTTTGAATTTACCAACAGCATAATATGTTGTGCAGAATTGCGGGGTGAAAATTGCACACTTCCTGACGCACTCATTTCTTATTATTATTTCTATTAATAATCTTATTGTTTCCTTGATGGTTTGTGGTTGCTCGTACCGCTGCTTTCTGCTTACTTTGCACAGCAAATATATTTATCTGTACCGTGACGCAAGATGGGCCTCTCGCAAGCAAGTCTTTACAGATGTGTTAAACCTGTGCAAAAATGTAGAACAGCAGCTCATGTGACTCTTCAGTCCTTTTCTTTTTTTTTTCTCATGGTTAAAATATAAATAAATATTTAAAAGCTTCCAGCAATATATATATATTAAACCATTTTGCCCCCCTCCCCACCTCCCAATATCCTCTACTCCAGTTCCCCTGTCTTTGTGCTGTCTAAACCTAGCAGCTCTCTTTTGTCCCCAGCGAGACCCTTCCGGTCACTTTATGCTGTGTTTGCTTATCTGCGCCCTGTTGCCCACTGCTGTTTTATCTCTCTCTCTCTCCCCTTCCCATATTTGCCTTCCTCCCTCATCTTTATCCTGACCTCCCACTATCTAAGGTCAGTGTGTCTTACTACAAGCTGATGCTTACAGGCTCTGTCCAGACCACCCCAGCCCCTCTCCTCCCACGAGACTCCCTCATTCTCCTGCATGTGTGTGTGTGTGTGTGTACAAATCAGCCCCATAGCTGCAGTACTAGTATATCTGCTGAGCGAGTTATGACAGGAATGTGGGCTGACGTGAGCAGACACGTCCGCCACCCGGGTACAGCAGACAGAACGGGAATGGGACTATGTCCATGAACTGATGATCTTGAGCCAGACCTTGAGCCATTAGTAACAAATTGCTCATCTGGGGGAGATCAGCTAGAGGTGGAGAGTTGGTGGTGAGCTGTCTCGAGGACGCAGATTTAAATGTGAACGTCGATGTGTGTATTGATCGCATACAGGCTTGCTGCGCTCAGCAGAAGATGATGGGTGAATGTCTGTCAGCCGTTGTATAAGTCAAATGAGACATTGTGTTTCCTCAGATACTGTACCTCTCTGTGTGTGTGTGTGTTTGTGTGTGTGCGTGCGCGCGCAGGTGTGTGTGTGTGTGTGTGTGTGTCTTTGTGGGAACAACCCAACACCCTGCCCAGAACGTAAGAGCTTTAAAATACATGTATGTACATTATTACCACTGGAAGATTCTTCATTTGTGTTTTATTTCAATACTGCCTCAGGATTTGTTGAGGCAGTATTGATCTGGAATTCCTAAGGTTCTAAAATCTGGGAGCATATATACAGTATGTCGCATTTATTGGAGGAACCTCTGCGTGGTCATCGTGACAGGGCGTCCATCTTAGAGCTCGGGTTGTCCGACCTACAGTGAGGATTTATACAAACAGTCCCTCTGGCCATGAACCCGTTGGGTCGTGGAGGAGGAAATAACTGTCCAACAGGACAGCCTGGAAGTGGAAACAATGGCACGCAGGAAATCTTCTGTCCGCTATTATCACACACTGGGGACGGTGAACGAGCATGATGCGAAAGGTGATTAAGCTGTGAGAATCACACACACACACACACGCACACACACACACACACACAGGACGTGCTGCAGTCCATGTTCCTGTTTTAAAGCCGCACAGCATCTGCGCCACCGGAAAGAAAGAGCTGGATGATGATTTATGTTTCTGTCATTCTCCTCTCTCTCTCTCTCTCTCTCTCCCCCCCCCACCCCCCACACATATTGCTTGTGTGCAACAAACAGTCTCTGTATTCCCTAGTCGTGACTCTGGCAGTCTGTGTGTGTGCTCCGCAGAACATCGACGTGACCAACTTCAGCAGTAGCTGGAGTGACGGCCTGGCGTTCTGTGCTCTCCTGCACACCTACCTGCCCGCTCACATCCCCTATCAGGAGCTGCTCAGTCACGACAAGGTCACAAACCATCTCGTGTGACAACCACACCACCTTTGTGTGTTTAGAGGCTGTAATAACACCTTGCAACACGGAGCAACAGGATTTTAATAGTTTACAAAGAGATAAAACAAACAGAAGACAGGAAGGGTACACTACGGATAATACAATTGGCCACACAACATTAAATATAAGTGTAACTTACAGGAAGTTGGCTAATAATTATGCAATATCTTGTCTATGGTATGATCTTGCCAAGATAGGTGAGAGCATCTGCAAACTGTCACAGTTCACTTGAAATAGTGTCATCTGTTACAGTATGTTACGGTATATACAGTATGATGCAGAGCTATGGGCTCCAAGCGGCAATCATTTTGTGGGGGTAAAAACTGTGCAAAAACAAATGTCTGAAATAAATCTTGAGTTGTTTAATGACAATGGTTCTCCTAGAGGATCGTAACAGCACAGCTTACTTCTTGCAGCTAGAATAACAAGAGGCACTCTCTAGGCTTGCGTTTTTACCGAGTCATCCTTTCCTTCATTAATGTACATACTTTGTTGTTAGTTTCTTAATACAAAGTGTGGTAGAATTTAAAGGGCCGTAAACAAATTGCCCACTATTAAAGTTATAGTCACATTCAAATACACCAAATATCTTTTCGCGTTCCGAAAAAGATTCTGACACTTTTGCTAATACTACTATTATTACACAGCCATGGCTCCTACTAATACAACTACGACTTTCACAATAAATAGGAGCATAAACAAAGTGGTGAACACCACTCACAACAACAAAGCCGCAGCACTACGCTTTGCTTCACAATGCGTATCAATGTGTGAGGCTGCGCTGCGGAGGGATATTGTTTTGATTTGAGCTTGAAGTTAGCAAGCGTTCCCGTGAATGACTGAACCTGCCTTTAAGTTAGAGACCCTGAGAGAGGTGAATTGGATATGCGGATGGCCAGGCCATCCTCCGTAAACAATGAGGTTCCTCTCTTTTGCTCTAATGTTGATTCAACCAGCAAACAACATTAAAACAATAGACATGCACCTGGAGAGTCAAGCACCTCACAGCAGATGTGACAAATCGGTAGTAATGTAGTAATGTACGTGCTTGTGTGAATGTGTGACATAAAACTGGTGGCAGTGATATTGTGCGCCCCTGTCTATATGAATAATTGATTAGAAGCATATTGGCTTTAATATCTCTTGCTGAGTGACTTTCCTAGCACACTCTTCCAGAAAGCCCATTACGCTATTTTAGAAATGGGTTTATGTTTATTCTGTATACTGAGAGGCTTTTAAGTTTTAATAAGAGAGTGATATATTTTATTCCTAACTAGCCCTCTAAAGTTACACTGAAGGCCAATCCTTTTTGTTAATAAGGATTCATATTTTATAAAAACATGGACCCATTAACTCAGTCTGAACATGTATTGATTCATGCGTCGGAGTTAGTGGAACATTAGTGTATTGGTGCCAAATGACAACTGATTTGATGTCCAAAATGACGGGTAACAAGATCTGATTATCGAGCCTGCCCTCTCATTCACACAGATGCAGTGCATTGAGCCACATACCATTTACAAAAATACACTAGAGCAGCTCTAAATGCAATTTTCAAGTTACATTAGCATAGAAACACAAATGCTCTGAAAGATAACTGGAGCTACCTCACGGGCATTGCATTGTGTCTGTGTATTTTTTATTTTTCCAACTCTGTTGCTGTTTAAAGCGCTACGTGTTGAACTGACATTGTAATACAGAAACCTCCGGTTTTACTGTGCCCTGACAACCCATTTGTTTTTTCTACAGGGCCGGAATCTGACCCTGGCTTTCCAGGCTGCTGAGAGTGTTGGCATCAGACCATCCCTGGTGAGTTGAACATGACTGCACACAGACACACACACAACGCAGACGAGTTGACATACCGGTATCTATTTTTGCCAAACTATAGGAGGAATGTTCTAACTTTCCATACAGAAAAGAGTCCCAAACTATTTTCATTACAGGCTATGGGTGCTGTTATATAATATGCAACTAAGATCTTGATTGCATTAAGCCTTTGTTATAGTGTGAACTGTGTAATACCACATGATTTGGTGAAAATCATGTGAAAAATGTACTTTAATAAAGTATTCATATTTTTAGTTTTTGTCATTTTAGGCACCTTGTAATGCTCTCTTAAAAATGTGAAATCAAAAAATTGTACAATGTTATTAGTGCATATTTGTTTATTGAAACATTCTAAGGTTTTCGCAGTTAATCATTGCACACACTGTCAAAAACCATAGCAGTAGCATGATGTATTTAGCATTAGTTTTAGATTAGATTTTCCCCTAATTATATTTTAAGTCAGAGGAACTTCTAAAATACAAAACCTGCCCACCTATAGTTTCACAGTATCACAATAGTATCACAACGGCTGCTATTTTTTATGAAAATCATACTATCACGCATATTTACATAACATATTTGGAAAACATTATAGTTCATAATGCATGTACATGCATAGCAGCGCACACACTATTACAGTAATATCAAGGACATGCGATTACAGAGCATTTATATATTGGCATGTGAACACTAAGTACATGTCAAGTTAACTCCTCACACACAAATCTTGTCATGCGAACATGTAAGAAAGAAATTGGTTGGGTTTATCAGATTCTTTTAAATCTGCTGCCACTGCCAGCTGAAATTAATTGTTTTTCTCTTTCATACATTTACAGTTACTATTTAAAGTGTTAGTTTTACTTTTGAAAATCTACACGTATGAGTTCATAAGTATGGCAAAGCACCCATTGTGGGCAGGCAGGGTATTTCCATATAGTTTCTACATGTACACTACCAGAGAAGCACAACCATAACATAACATTAGCATCATGTATCCAGGTAACTAGGCAAGGATTCCGTATGAACATGATTAAATGGACCCAACAGTAAATACAACCGATAAGTAACAGTCTAGACATTAGCCTGTTACTCAAACCATTGTTATGACACTTTGACTTCCAGAAGGACATGAACACTGGAGCAATCCCAGATATAATAGCTGTGGTCTAACCAAGTCGCCAGCATTGAATGTCAAACTTTAGAGGGGGAGACTTCCCACCACCAGACGAGCAGAGGCAGTACTTTCTTGGAGCGCTAACTGCAGACAACACGCCGGGCCCTCTCTTCCCGTTACTTAAAGCTGACCCACGGCAAGGCCTTTGTGACGCACAGTTGTGGGAAGCCTGATTTATTCTGACTCATGACGTTCCAGGAGGATTTAGCTCAGAGCAGCTAGATACGGCTTGAGACATGCCAAGATCAATTTATCTTAATGAGCGTCTACCGTTCCCATTTAAGAATGTTGACCCAGTGGACACATATTAAATTAATCGTAAATAATTAAAATGAGCAATGATCAATGATGTCATCAATTTTTGCCCAGGTTTATATATCTTCTTCCACAGTGGGGTTTCTGTGAGGGGGATATTGGGGTGGGGGTTTGGGCCATAATACAATTTTTATTATAGCTCTTAATCAACCGGTGGTTGTATTGACCACAAATGCACTGCAAATGTGTGAATAAATGTGAAGACCTTTGCAAAGGTCATAATGGTTGTACAGCTGCCCCCTAGTTCCATAGTGAGAAGCTAGTCTCTCTTTCTCTATCTCTGTGATCTCTCTTCTCTCTCTCTCTCTCGATCTGTCTGTCTGTCTCTCTGTATCTATCGCTCTGTGATCTCTTCTATCTCTCTCTCGATCTGTCTGTCTGTCTGTCTATCGATCTCTATCTCCCTGTGATCTCTGTTCTCTCTCTCTCTCCCACCCAGGATGTCGCTGAGCTAATGCAGACGGACAGACCCGACTGGCAGAGCGTCATGCAGTACGTGTCGCAGATCTACAGGTACTTTGAGACCTGACTACCACAGGAGCAGCAGGAGCCAAGCTGGGAGGCACAGTGGAACTTTCTGCCCAATCCCACGCACCGCACCTTTACCCCGCCAAAGACTGAACAGCATTTAATAACGCTTTTCAGGCCTCCCGTTACATGACATACTACCCATAATTATGCTTGTACCTGTTACACGTTCTACAGCACAGCCCTCTACTCATTAGGCCTGTAAACGCCCTTAGCGTTATGGTTTTCTGTCCTTCATTACATGACACTACAGTCTACACTACAGTCGACACGGTGGTCCAAATTCACTGAGGCTGTGGCGTGAGAGCTGTCAGTCATTGGTGACCAGTGTGTCTTACCCAGTAACATGTTTACATTTTAGGCCTTGTTAGGTGCACAAAAACACTAGAAATTGAAGACACATTTGCCAGATATATACAGACTTTTACACTTATCATTCCCTAACCCACTCAATGCCATTGGCTTTTGATTGATTTATTTATTTATTTAATATTCACGTATATGGTGAGAGGTTGAATGGGAGAGTTAGTCGGAGAAGCAACAGCCCTTTTATGGTTGATTTATTTAAATGACTAATTCGACAGTGTTGGCACGGTTGCCTCAACCATCACACTGCTGGGAAAAGCTTATTCATGTAACTGACAGTTAAGGTGCATTATTTGTGAATCAGATGCTCTTATTTCAAGTCCTGTACATATCAATTTTTCCCATATAACACAAATGCAAAGCTGTCTAGACGTGCATGTCAGGACTAGGAAATTATATGAGGTTATTTCTTCATTGTCAGGTTGTTCCATTGTTGAATACTTTTGTGAATTTGGTTAAGTTGGAAATGATTAATCCTAATTGTGAGCACATATAGGATATAAAACAAAGTGAATTTGTTATTGAAGTTGTACTTTCTACACATCACCTGAGTATATTAGGTCAGGCAGGGTAGAGTTTTAACTGATGCCTTCATACAGTATGCTCCCAGCTATATTCTAGGGTGTCCAGTTCATAAGACTTACACTACAATGATCTACCATTACAACAAGACTGATTATTTTTATAGAAATATATTTTAGAATAAATTGATTGACTTCTGCTGTTGCTGTTAAACATTGACTGTATTTTATTATTGCAGCTGTAACTACTGTAAGTTAAGAAAGGAATAACACATGTTAAAATCTGAGGCATGTTAATGTTAATGGTGGTACAAATTCGACATGTTTGCAGGTAGTTATTTATTTACATGATGTGATGTTTCCTGAAGAGGAGAAATGTTTCAAATGTTTTCTATTTTTCAAGTTTGGTTTGAAGGCCTCTTGGATGGCTATTGACCAATAAAGGATCACGTTTTATTAACCATTGTGTTTTAATTCAACAAGCTTTACAAAAAAAAAGGTCTTATCCTTTAAAGTAAGCATGTCCGGGATTTACTGTGGCTTTTCCATTAAGTCCATTAAATATTAATTGTTATGCCATGTTCCATATACATATGCATTGGAAAGAACAGTACAAAATCTACTCAATTGACTAGAATTACTGTAGATATATTTATAGCAGTAGCAATTACTCATGCAACTGTGTAAATAAATAAGATATAATAAATATCTAATATATATATATAATAAAAGGTAATTACCGAATTATTAAAAAAATACAGGTTAACGTTTGCTTTTAAAAATACTTGGTTGATTGAACTTTGTGTTATGCAAGTGATTTAACTAACAAGTCGAATGTCCTCATAGTATTACTTTTGGTTAAACCCTTAATTCTAGTCATGCTTTATTTGCTTAATATAGGATACAGTATCTTGTAAAACGTGTCTTTATATTTAACTGGTGCGTAATTAGACTACCATACAGGAATTGCCGCTCGTCTTTGAAATTCTGTTTTGTCTGTTGTGGGAAGCGTCTGTGTGATTGTATGGCTGTTTGAGGCGTGGCTACGGCCGTGTAATTGACTTTCTCTAGTTGAAAGCTAGTGTTGGGGGAAGTTGGGTGTCAGTCTGCTGGTTTTACCGTTCATAGCGCAGAGATCCGCGCAGCGCTTAATAGCCAAGGTGGTCGATGCTCCTTTTGAAAATATCGCCAGACAATGCAAACGTTAAAAAGGGTAAGCGCTTTCGCCAGGTCTATCTCATTTTTAAGTGACAAGTTCAGTCATAACGTGTGAGTTTGGTGCATTGCTCCACTATAGTGGGCTGTACTGTGTTGCTGTGCATATTAAAACAAGTTCTTCTCTTGTTCTTTCTCAACAGATGGGTGTTTATGCAAATCACACTTGGGGATTTTTCCTGGATTACAGCAAAAAGACTTGTGGATTTGGATCTAGCTACGTTGCATGATAGTTCTTTGAATAGTCTCACTAGTTGCTGAGATGAGTCAGTATTACATAGTAATTGAACTGATAATTGCAGGTCTGTCTATATCAGGCAATGTGTTGGTTTGCTGGGCTGTGGCAATTAACACCACTCTGAAAAACGCCACGAACTACTTTTTGGTGTCTTTAGCAGTTGCAGATATTTTGGTTGGTTGCCTTGCCATTCCTTTTGCCATAACCATCAGCATCGGCATACATCTGGACTTCTATGGATGTCTTTTCCTGGCATGTTTTGTTTTGGTACTGACACAAAGCTCCATATTTAGTCTCCTTGCCATTGCTATTGACAGATATTTGGCCGTCAAAATCCCTCTTAGGTAAGTTACGTATTCTTTGGCTGAATGTAATAGGCTATGTCAGATCTAGGATAAATCACTGTCAGACACTGATTCTGAGAAGAGTTATCGGTTATTGTTTATGTTTTATTTTAAGGAACAGAATTATAAATTATAATTATAATTCTGTTTAAAACTGACAGATCAATTTCACCATAAATGATTGTCAAATGAAATGTATTGCATTGCTTGTATTTGGTAGACTATTCAACTTGCAGTAGCCAATAATCTTGTGATGACACCTTTCAGATAAATGTATGCATATAGCCAAATTTTAGTAGGACACTGTCTCACGCTGCTGGAGTCCACGTGGTTTCGTCATAGGCTACAAGCACGTGGTAAATACCTGTGGTTAGGTTATGGAACCAGTTCCCACAGAACCGGTTATTTGACATGTTTCTTAATATGTGAGGTCCAAATAGGACTTGACGTACCTGCAGGCTTTAATTCAGGACAAGAAATGACCCTACTGTATAGTAAACCGGTGCAGTGTCCTGTGCAGTGTGCGCCCAGAGCGACCGCGACCACAGTCTACAGCAGGCTAGATACTGGACCACCTAGTTTGTATCTAACTGGCGGACATGTGGGAACTGTCACGTAAGAAAGGTGATGACTAATACTGTGGGGCTATTGATTATGTTCTCAAGTGGGTATGGTCTTTTGATCCCATGCGTGACGCACGTGGTCAATAACTGGCTTCTGGATATTGAAGCGAAACACTACTGCTAATCTATAGTTAATAGTTGAAGTAGCACAGAATTGCGCTCTCATATATTTACTTTATCTATCAACAACACAGACCATCAGAATCATCCCTCCCTTGAAAGATTGATTAGCGGTAGGTAGCGCGAACACGCCTATTGATTTGAGAGTTTGAAAGAGTTTTCTGAGCCCGCTAAGAAGAACGAACGCGTAAACTCAACAAAAACCCAGTCCGGAGTCGGTTGGTTTTTGTCTTAGCAATGACCCCATGACGCGCATCACGATTGACAGGCAATTGGTAAATTCACTGGACCAATAAGGGAAAAGAGAAACAAAATTGATTTATGAAAGGCAGAGCAGATTCAGAATTTCACTTGCGGATTGCCTAAAATTGTAAAATCATATGCTGTAGTTAGTAGGTCGGTAACCTACTAAAATCTAATAGCATAAGAATTACAGTATAGACCTATATAATCTAAAGCTATACATATATAGGCTATAGGTGGCTACATCTTAGAAAATCAATATCCAGGTTGAAGCAGGGCCGTGACAGTGACATCGCTACAAGCAAATCACTGTTAGTACAGCAAAGCTAGTCCAGTCTGCAATAACTGAGTGGTTATTGTACTCGTAAAACGCCTAATATGATTTTTTTTTGTGCAATGCCATGATATGGTACTACAGGGTGTGTTGGTGGCATCATGTGTACCTATACTGTAGCTACAGATTGTGATCTTTCTAATATACACATTGCGTCCAAAATAAAATGTTTTATTAGTATTATTATTATATCACACTGATGTGATGCATGTGTGAATATGCATACAATAGAATAAACATTGCAATCTACACCATGTATTTAATTAGGTCCAGTCTATATCTACTAGGCTCTAATCTTTAGCATAGTTAAAGGTGGAGTCAGGGATTCATGAGAAAGATTGTTGATATTTGTACTTAATCAAAATAACACCTCTCCATTCAATGCTACATAGGGTGCTCCCTCCGAAGATCTGCCCCCTACATTGGAGACCCACTTAGAAGGCCTAATAGGATAGGGGGCCAGTATAGCCTCCCGAGACAATCATGATCTTGCAAGCTTAAGTTTAATTTATCCGTGAGAGTCAGTCTGGAATGTCTAGGAATCATTGCGGATGTGTTCAGTAGTAACTGAACTTACCAATAAGTGTCGTGTTTAGAGCTATACGGGCGTGGTTTAGGTGTGCCGACAACAAAAACAACCAGATGGATCATCCAATCAAATGCCAAGTATTGTTTTGAAAGTACCTGCATTTTACAGTTTCGATGCATGGCTCTCCAGCTGGACTCGAGACAACAATCCAACTGGCATGTCAGGTTAGGGGGACAGGCGGCACTTTCAGGAAACCCTGACACTGTATTAATCCACCTCACCTACTTTTTTTTATTGATGATGGCACTGGCAACTGAAAAACTTACCTCCATATCTGTTTCTCATGGTCAAATCAAATAAATCAATTAATTGGTTGACCTAATGATAGCTTCCCAAAGACCATTTGTCTTGTTTACTTGATTTTTCACGTGCTAAGCAAATTGCTTTTAGCACCCCCACAGCACTGAAAAAGATCAAAATAATGAATCTCATCCAACTATTGTCTGAGACGCTAAGAAGCCACAGGATCAATATTACTGTAGCCATTTGCCCTTTTATTGATCATTCCTGTAAAAGGCCCCCCATTCACTATGTATGCATGTACAGTATGTACAGTACATGTATGTTGTACTTGTTTTGTGTACAGTGGCACCACGTTCATTGATCTAGCTGTACATTAAAGGTAGGGTCAGTCACCTGATAACTTAAGAGCTCAAATCAAAACAGTATCGCTCCGCGGCACTACGTGGCGGTGCCTCACACATCAAAATGCATTATGAAGCAAAGCGTAGTGCTACGGCTTTGATGATACGAGCGGTGTTCGCCACTTTTTTTATGTTGACATTTACAGAGCCAAGGCTGTGTAGCGGTGTTCGCCGCTTTATGTTGTTATTTACGGAGCCAGGGCTGTGTAGAAATATCAGATTATTTTTTTCAACACTCAGAGAACGGTAAAATAGCAAAATGCGAGGAGTTGTTTGTTTAATTTGACCAGCTTACATTTAGCTTCCAATAGCTGACTTGACCTATACTTGTATATAGAATTGACACTTCCTTTATCCTGGCACCATTTTAGATTTTCAATTCAGGGATGAATTGTGAAACATCTGTACTGTGGCTCTATATGGCCTAATGCAATTACATTATTCCTATGTTTCTACCGTCCAAGAAGACATTAATGTCTTGGTGATGGCTTTTTTACCACATAATTGCATTTTATGGCTCAACCCAAAATAATGTTTCAGGCACACACACACAATACAGTACACACATGCGCACGTGATGAATGAGAATCGGCTGCATGTGCATACTTAGTTCATGTCCATAGTGATGTGAGGTCTGTATGTGCTCGTGTGTGTGAACTTTGTAATGTTGGGTGTGTGTCTAGGGTAAATGTTGTCTCCCAGATTAGAGTGTTTTCACAGATGGTTAGTTGAAGGGAAAAGCCAGAACCAGATGTTTTTAACTCCTGTGAGATGGAGGGGTTGCACACGTTCCTCTAGCCCCTTCATTTCCTCTGCTCGTTTCCCAGAAAGAGTACAGTAGTACTGTATGTGCGCTGCAAAATTAAACCCTGGCTGAGCCAAAAGCAGCCGTCTTTGTGGCGTTTTCCACGCCCACGTTAACACCAGTGACCGTCCCATCCTAGCTCATCTGCTGGACAGCGTCTGCTGTGACTCAACATATTTCCATCTCTTTTTCCACAAATAACAGTTC
>JAODUH010003964.1:0-10000 GCA_027564835.1 Typhlichthys subterraneus
ACTGTCTACAGGGCAGCGTGTCACCTTTAATAAGCAGCTATAGGTAGCTACAGCACTGTCTACAGGGCAGCGTGTCACCTTTAATAAGCAGCTATAGGTAGCTACAGCACTGTCTACAGGGCAGTGTGTCACCTTTAATAAGCAGCTATAGGTAGCTACAGCACTGTCTACAGGGCTGGGGATCACATTACGGTTGGATGGGGATGAACCAGTACATCTCCCTACTGTAGAATACAGTGATATTGTAAAATGCAGCCAGTCTCACTCAATACATCCACTGTAATGTAACAGAAAACCAAAAGCATGCAATACTAGTGGGAAAAAGTTACAATGGTCAATTGTAATGATTAGCATACAGTAGTGTGCTTAATAAATACCTATTCTATAATTAAATGTTTCCCCTGTATTTGGTAGACACAGTCAGCCACCATGTTAACCCTGACCCGAGGAGATAAATATACAACATCATTTAGCGCTCCAATATACACATTTACAAATGTTTCTTTAAAAAAAAAAACACACTTTTACTATCAATGGAAAGACAATATATGTAATGTATATGTAATTATGTAAAAATAATTTGCAAATGTGTTTTTTGAAACGCTAAGTTGTGTTTTCTTTGGACTAAAATGGGTCTTCCAGGGTTAATCATGTAATGTGACAGAAATGGGTGATTTCAAATGGGTCAATACTGCCGCTTTCACAAATGCAGCTCGTATGTACTAGCAGGTTTCCATCTGCCGTTATTATTTATCATCACGAGCCTTGATCAACTGAAATGTGGCGGTTTGTTTCCGACACGTACTGTCCAGCACGGTGACAGAGATGGGCTGCTTCTGCTGAATGGTCTGCGTGTGGGGGAAGCGGGCGTAGCAGATGTAGTCGCTTCTGGTGTCCTCTGGAAGCATGTTGGAGAAGAACAGGTCTCCGTTCAGTGCCTGCGACACGCGCTCATTCAGCGGAAGCTTCTGGAAGACTGTTGGGAAGGGAAAGAGAAAGCAAAAGAAAGAAAGTAGTAATTCCCAATACCATTCATTGTAAAATGCAATTTTCTGAGTGGAAGCCTAATAAGCTAAGCTATCCATCCATCTTCATCCGCTTATCCAGAGTCGGGTCGCGGGGGCAGCAGCTCCAGCAGGGGACCCCAAACCTCCCTTTCCTGAGCCACATTGGAAAGCTCTGACTGGGGGATCCCAAGACGTTCCCAGGCCAGTTTGGAGATATAATCTCTCCACCTAGTCCTGGGTCTTTCCCAAGGCCTCCTCCTCCTGGACGTGCCTGGAACACCTCCCTAGGGAGGCGCCCAGGAGGCATCCTTACCAGATGCCCGTACCACCTCAACTCGCTCCTTTCGACGCAAAGGAGCAGCGGCTCTACTCCGAGTTCCTCACGGATAGCTGAGCTTCTCACCATATCTCTAAGGGAGAAGCCAGCCACCCTCGAGAGAAAACCCATTTCTGCCGCTTGTACCCGTTGTAAGCTAAGCTAATAGTAGTTAAATGCCAAATACAGTGTGTAGAGCGGCAACTGAGTGTATACACGGTGATGAACCTACTGTTATCCATCCAGAAGATGACCGGTGGCGGCAAGCCAACTGGGGGCCGACAAGGCAAAACCAAGGAGACTCCGGCCTGTACCACGATAGCGTCATTTCTCTCTTTTGACCACAAGGGGGACCCTGTGAGCCACACAAGCACACAGGTACTGTACAGCATGCTGTCTTAAACAGGTTGTGCAGTGGGTGGGTTTAAAGACAATCCCTTAACACACTGGGACTTCTGCAAGTCTCTTTTAATGCTTCTTAATATTTTAGTTCATTAAAAAAAGTATTTGTATATGTATATGTATATATATACAGTATATACAAATTAAAATGAATCCAAATGTATTTATAAAGCACATAAAAACACAAAGTGTGCCGATGTACAGTAGGCTACTGTCCACTTACATCACATAAACAATAAACAATACAGGTTTTATAAAAGTACAACATTTAATTACATTAAAATACAATTAAAAAATAAGATAAAGAAAATGGTAAAATAAATAATCCTAGTATAAACTAAATAAAATCAAATAAACAAATGCACATTATTTGATGCGTTCAACCAACACATTTGATTATAGAGCAGAAGAAGAAACCAAAGCCTTACTGGACTGCCGGATGACAATGTTATCGGAGAGGGCGGTGCCGTGCACGTTGTGTGCCGTACACTGGTATGTCCCTTCGTACGCCTCTGCCTTTTCTCCGCTGATGTCGATGACCAGCGTACCCGAACCAGGGCTCATCAGAACCTTGGGGTCCTCAACGTCAAAGCGAGTCCCGTTTCGCGTCCACGAGAAGCTGAATCAGCACAGATGTGTATTAGTTGGTTCACAGGAGAAATCCACAGTGTTTCCATGACTCCACAAAATGTAATGACTTTCCCTTTTTCAAAATATTATTTTTAACGTTTGATGAAAATGCCCTATAGACCTAACCCATTAAATCCTGTCTCAATGTAACTATTATTATTATTATTACTAATATATTAACTATTATCCACTATTATTACTATAAGATCCACACAATGTATTTCACTTTATATTCCTAATGGATTTCATAGCCATAACTTTGGTGTATTCTCATTGAAATATAGGTGAACATAAAATCTACTCTAAACACCAGCCAGGTGTGCCATTAAGTATCTTAGGCAATGGTCTCCATGGTAATGGTTGCCATGGTGATTCATCCTTCCACTGCTTGGGCTAAGTGGTCCCCATGGGCAAACATTAGCCTTAGCCATGACAAAGTATTACCTTATTTTTCTGAATAAAAAAATACAAAAAAAGTGAAATTCTTAGATATTAAAATAGTTTTTAAACGGCCTCATACCATATGGAATTAAGTCCAGGCTCTGTCACAGGTTAAAAAAAATATATATATATACTGTAGCAATAATGTTAAAGGCTGGGTGAGTCAATCTCAAGAACGCTTGCTAAAATCAAACCAAACTTTTGCAGAAGCTCCGCCCCACACACTGAAATGCATTGCAAAGCCAAGGGCATTGTTGTTGTGAGCTGTGTTCACCACTTTGTTTCGGTTCCTTTTTATGGAGCCAGGGCTGTGTAGAAGTACGCACAGAGAACGGTAGCAAAATGCAAGAAGATATTTGGTGAATATTACAAAAAGTGTATTAGCTTGCAATTAACATATGAGAGCTGACTATGCCTTTTAGCACGTGCAAACAGTACCTTTTGAACTAGTAGGCCTCTAACCTGGGATGAGGCTTGCCCTTGGCCTCACAGTGGATGACGATGTTCTCCCGTGGATCAAAGATGTAGTCTTTAGGGGACTGCAGTGTTATAGTGGGAGGCTGGGGTACTGGAGAGAAATGATCGAGGTAAGATGCATTTAGATACACACACACACACGCTACACAAACTTCCATGCTCAAACACGAAACACACACGTAAAACCATCTTGAGTAAGCAAGCCAGCAGCGCAAAACAAACAGCAACCAGCATGCATGAATTCAGGCATTTTTACACACAAACATAGCATACAAAAACAGATAGCCACATGCACGTTTAGTTTAGCATCACTCAAACACTTCAATCCAAATGTTGATACACGAGAAGTCACATCGTTTTCGAGCAAACTTACATCCTTCCAGGACTTTAGCTTTTCCCCGCGATGCACCACACCAAAGTGATGGGATATTAAGAAGAGGCTAGGTGTTAGACTTCATACTGAGCCAACTGTGAGCTCAGGTCAAACGGCTACACATTTAACTACTTGTTTGAGTACACCTGTGATGTCGTTGACATCATTTTAACATTAATCTGACCTTTGCCCCATAATAATTCCTTCAAAAGTGATACAACACAACAAATGTAAAACTATATTTGTTTTTCATTAAGGGGTTAAGAAACACTTAATTTCTGCAGTGTAGACAGGTGCATTAACGCAAAATGTAGTTGAAGACATACGTCAACTCATTTGACCCCAGTAATAGAGCAATACAGCAGTATAGATCTATAGTTACAAATCCCCGTCAATGTATATATCAGCTAAGAACGCCAAAGCTGATAAAACAACACATTTTTCATGCTTGGTAGCATGCAATTTCTAAAATGCCACCCTGCATCAATATTGAATAGTTAATTAAGTCAATTTCAAATTGGAAATCTTATTGATCTGTATGATGACCTGTATTGTCATTTCCTCCACCTCTCTCTCCAGATCTTCATGTGCCCCCCCATCTCTCTCTCTCTCTCTCTCTCTCTCTCTCTGATTGGCTTAACAGAGCCTCACCAGCTGACCAATAAAACATCCTATAAAAGCTCACCTCTCCCACACTCACCTGTCAGATAGAAATACTTGCTCAGTCAGTTTGCGCTTTTAACTAAAGTTATTTATGCTTATTGTTTGCTGACCTCAACGTAAAGGCAGGGTCAGTCATTCTTGCTAACGTCAAGCTCAAATCAAAACCGTATCGCTCCATGGTCCTCAACGGCAGCGTCTCACACGTCAAAATGCATTGTGAAGCAAAGCGTAGTGCTACCACTTTGTTTATGTTACTAACTACGGAGCCAGGGCTGTGTAGAAGTATCAGATAATTTTTTCAACACGTACAGAGAACGGTTAGATAGCGAAATGCAAGAAAGCAGGGAAGCCGTCCATTGAACTGTTTTAAAAGGGCAGGCACTTAAATATTTCCGATTGATTAAAGCCTTTGCACGTCTAATAAATTATAATAAAACTGATGCTATATTGTATAACCTACTTTAACTTCTGTAGGGCCCGCCATTGTCTATTTTTATTTTATTTTAGTTGTTATAGTCGTCACACCTTAACCACGCCCATAGCTAAGAGTATGATGCTGAATGGCCACACGCAAGGTTTACTGGCCTGAAACACAACCATTTCCAAGCTCTCCTGACTGGTCCTGTCATTTAGTTTTCCAAAGGATTACAAATTGCAAGTTTTACTTCGGACTTGGTCATTGTTGCGTAGTTGGTCGTAGTACATGTCAATCAAAATACCACGCTTGTCAAGTAGCTATCCAGCGCTGTGTCCCAGACTTTACGTATGCAAAGGCTGGCTCTGCAAGACTAATTTACTAACTAATGACGGGGGCACTAATAATACTACTACTACTACTAATAATACTTACGGTCAAGCGGTACTTCCAAGGCTGAGGTCATGTGACCCATGAGCAGTGTAAGTATGGCACCAAAGCCCACAGACCACTTCCTCTTCCTCTCCATTGCTTGGGCTTCCATGGTGAAAAGCTCCCACCCAGATTCGACACAAAGTTCTAGGGAGGAGAAAAAAAAAAGAGAAAAACTATTTGACATTTTACAATGAAATGCTCAAAACAATTTGGCATTTTACAATGAATTGCTCCACACTGTGCACAAGAGTGCACACTGCACAGCGCTGGACCAATCACAACACACTCACAAGGTTGCATCTTCAGTCAGTTGTCTTCATCACAAATATATAATAAATATATCATATTTAATATAATCCACATACATGTACAGTACTGTACACACTAGAACATGATAAATGACACTGCTAGCACACTCACCATGGCAATGTGTGTTTAATACCGTAGGTTTGTGTGCGCGTGTGTGTGCGCGCGCACGTCGCATTTTATCCAGCATTGCAGGGCGGTGTGTGTAAGCTAATACAACCTCAGGACACAACCAATAGTGCTGTTCTGTTGCATAATAACCCTGATAGCTAGCTGAGAGAGAGTGTGTGCAGCCTTCCAAGTGACTAACAGATGCAGGCAATGTTACATTCTCACAGGCTCATTTTGAAATCATACGAATAAACGATGCAAACATTGCAGCACGCCCCCATATCAATCATGGCCAAGTTCTGAACACATGCTATTATAAGGCTATGCCCCAGGGTGTGCTAGTTTGAGGGCCGACAAGCCCATCATCATACATGCCATGGATACCAGAGGCATTGTATGAAATGTATACATGTTGTCCTCCCATTGGACATAATGAAGCACCTTTTGTTTATTATTGATAACCAATGTTGACAACTGAGGTGCGTTCAAATTTGGCAAGCTGAGGTGAATGTTAGTGGCAAACACTTTAGCTTTGAACGTTTTTTTTTTAAAGTTTGTGTAAACAGTAAACATTAAAAATCTTTAGATTTAAACTGTAACCCTTCACCCAGCATCCACTTGTGTTCACCGTGAACTACCTCCTCAGACCGTTCCCATGTGTTGTGAAAACGTTCGTGGCAAACAGAAAGCACACTGAAAACTGTTTGACTATATTAGCAAACGTTCACCAACGCCAAATTTGAACGCACCTCTGTTTTTCTGCTTGAGGCTATGCCTATACGCAGCTTAGAGAAGTGCAGTCACATCAGCTACTGTAAATAAATCACTGTATGTTTTTATTAGTATTATTATTAGTATTATTATTAGTAGTATTATTATTAATGTGTGGCTGCTGAGCCTCGGTGCGAGGCAGGTCACATCTTAGGAGGAAAACATATCATTTTACAAATCACAGAGTGGCGATGTTAGCATCCCATGCTAAGGGAATAAATGTATTGAGCGTGTATCCTGTTCCACCTACGTACTGTAGCAGTCAGATGGAATGATTGATGGGGGGAGAATGACTGAGGTGACATTGGCCAGAGGGCCGGTCACGTCTATACTGGATTTGACTCGCTGACCCAAAGGTCAAAGGTCAGAGCTCACTGACAGGCAAACGACCCGTCAAATCTAGCCGCACCCAAATATGGAAACGCTCTCTGCTTCCAGTGCACATGTGGCAGTGGCAGTATGATCTAGTGGTTATAGCTACTGAGTAAATCCAACATATGCTCGGCCTTTCACACACTATTGACCCTCAGTCCCCCTGGATATATCGGCTGAGTGGCCCACATAAATACCGCAGTGAATGTAGATGGCTATGGCTCAATGTGAAGCATTTCAGCCTGCCCCATACACACAATGTGTCCGTGTTAACGATGAAGACATATTTCCCAACAACAAAATCTCCAAACAAAAGCAAAACCACGCCAATACATACATCTCCGACTTCATATCTCGTGCAGACTCTTTCAGAAGCTACAGTAACTTTTCGTAAGCTATTCAGTCCATGGCCTGAGCTAAGTTGACAGTGTGGCTTGAGTGACAGGGTGGCAGAGCCAAGTCAAAGCAGCGGATATTGGCAGTGGGTGAAAGCACTCGCCTTTGTCGCATCCCGGTGACAAAGGCGCCTCTAAGACTCAACTGACTCAGATCAACTGACTTTGGCGTCTCTCTGCTGGAGCAGACTCAGATACGCTGCATTGATTTGGTCCGACAGTTGACGCACTGCAGATGCACATAGGTGTTGTATTGTATTCACCCAGTGAACACAGTGCATTAGCATGTGACATAGCCAACTATACCTAACACATGTTGAGTGTGGTAGGTATGCAGCTCTATGTGCAGTAAGTACATACTGTAGACCTAACACATGTTGAGTGTGGTACAGTAGGTATGCACCTCTATGTACAGTAAGTACATACTGTAGATCTAACACATTTTGAGTGTGGTAGGTATGCACCTCTATGTACAGTAAGTACATACTGTAGACCTAACACATGTTGAGTGTGGTAGGTATGCACCTCTATGTACAGTAAGTACATACTGTAGACCTAACACATGTTGAGTGTGGTAGGTATGCACCTCTATGTACAGTAAGTAAAGAGCTCAGAAGAGTAGAATCATCCACTGCTTTCCCTGGTTACAAAGTCTATAGTTTCTCTATAGATATGTGAGCCTTGATATTAAATACCACGATGAGATATTGTAAAGAAGCAAACATTGCTGCTCTTTAGTAAAGTCCTGACACACACTCTCTCAATCTCTGTATTCTCAAATGTATATAGAGTATACTACAGTATAGCTGTCTGTTTATCCTATATCTGGTATTTTTAGAACCGAGGATACTACTGAAAGATTTCGCCACGCCTTAGGAAAAGGGTCACCACATTACGCTTTCATTGGCATGAAAGCAGGTATTTTATGAAGGCTGGGAAATGCTTCTCAAGGTGCAAAGTATTTCTCTCGGTTATGTGGATGTGAACTAGATGTTATTGCAAAATATATAATAGCATGATGTCATGTCATAATAATTGCATTACTTATATATTAAACAGTATATACTTCAACTCAAAACCTTCATTGCAGCTCTAAACTGATGTTTGACAGTATGGGGCAGCTTACAAGAAGCTAAAAGATGACAACTCTTTAATTTAATCCAGTTATAAAGTAAGTAATCCATAAAGAGACTGTTCTTTGACACTATTTCATTAAGATGTTGTGGGATAGGTAGTTGGCTGTGCAAACCAGCACAGTTCAAGGTCAGCCAGTAGCTCTACATCTCAGTTTGTAGCACTTCATCACAAACATCTCCTACATCAGTTAGGTATTTTAGACTAAGCTTCATCTACACCAACACACACACATTGTGTGTGCCCCATAACAGGATCACACACAGACGACACAACAAACCACCTCAGCCCTTTTCAAATATTCTTCAATAGTCTCACATGCATGTCAAGCTTACACACACATTTATTCAAAAGAGCCTAAACCCGTATAAACGTACACAAACAGGCAGAAACTAACACACGCACACACACAAAGTCCTCACAAAAGGCCTATAACAGAATAGCCAACAAGTTGGATATTCTAGCAACATCCGCAGAGGCCCCTATGGGTTTCTGGTTGGCTTTGTAGGGCTTTGTGAAGTGCTGATGGTCAGCACGTTCCTCTGACCCCAACCGGGAGTTATTGTTAATGCTGTCCCGTATTGTGTAGTACCACCAGTGCTGCAGTGCCACTGCAGAAGTCCAATCCTTAGAATATATCCACATGAGAGCAACACAACATCTCAGTTGTGACGATATGGTAGGATGTGTAAATGCAGAGAAGCATAATAGAATTGGGCCTACACTAAGGTATAGCCACTCTGACAAATACCAATATGGTAAACCATAAATCAAATATTTGGGTAGTTAGTGCAAAACCTTCGGGGTCCCAGAGATAAATGAGAAATCTGCATTTGCCATCCTGACATAGACCTACTGACATAACCCTAATTCAACCTAAAGCAAGTTATATTCAGCAGTCTGAATATGTGTTTAATCATTTTAATAAATGATATCGCTGTGCAATCAAATATCACAGGTGTGGTCATATTTCACTTCCTGCTCAAGAACAAAGATTGCAATGAGAGCCAGTTGTTATATTCCATCATAACTCCCCGCCTAATTTATAGTAAATAATAGCAGCTTACATGGGTGTTAACAAAACACTCAAACTCAGTCTTCTCGGCTGTTCTGTCAGTTTTTTCCTGGTACACTTGATCCTGCCACATACTTTATATAGAGACAGATCTCTTGTTACCATTTGGGTAACCATGTCTCTGCTTGACTCCTGGACTGATTCGAGGGGGGAGACTGCAGGCACATTTAGACAATTGAACAACCCTCTTTCACAGGGTGAGAAAGTCTTTTTTTTTTTTTTTTTTTTACTGTTACACTTCCACTCAGATAACAAAAAAAGACTGAACCTAAAAAGGAAATAGACCCCTTCTACAAAAAGAAAACAATAGAGCACTGCTACAGTGTCCCCATTGTGTGTAAACAATAATAAAATAGCATTTTATCTTATATAAGCTATAAGCTTATAATATAGCCATTGTCTCTTGCGCCATTTCAATGATTGCAAATTAATAGCGTGACTAATATCATCTTTTAAAACCAGTGTGGCCAAAATATATATATTTTTTAATCAGGCACACATGAACCAGTTGGCCTTGGGCTTAGTTTGGCCTTTGGGTGTGTGCCAGTGCAAATGAATGCTAATGTGTGTGTGTGTGTGTGTGTGTGCGTGTGTGTGTGCGCGTGTGTGTGTGTGTATCTCGTCTGCCTGATTTCATCTCATCACAGCAGGCTGGGTCCATACGGACTGCCTGTCAG
>JAODUH010003966.1:0-11007 GCA_027564835.1 Typhlichthys subterraneus
CCCCCCCCCCCCCCCCCCCCCCCCCTCTCTCTCTCACACACACACACACACACGCACCCCTCATGCCGGCCTTGAGGACAATGTTTTTCATCACATGAAGGGCTGCTAAATCAGAAGTATGGGGATGGAATTCAGTGCTACGTAGCCCACTGAACACGGATAGCATGGACTAATGTCCACAGTGTGTCAGTAAACATGCCGTCTGTCTGTCTGTCTGTTTTTCTGTCTGTAGTATTTCACTATCTTGCTCTGTCACTCACGTACAAATGTGCTCACGCAGACGCACACATGCATTAAAGGCAGGGTCAGTCATTCTTGAGAGCGCTTGCTAACGCCGAGCTCAAAACAAACTCCTTCAGACGCTCCCGCCCCACAAACTGAAACACATTGCGAAGCACGGAAAACAGCAAGCTATTAAAATGTGAGGAGTGTGTTATCTTACAATTATCTTATAATAGCTGACTATACATTTACATTGCCAATAACGTTTTTTTGCCAACTCTGGTGTTTGGGAACCTTGTCCATTAATACTGTAGGCTCCTTATAAGCAGGGCTATAGACATACCTGGTGGCCCTCTCAATCACTAATGCCTATTAAACCTGTCCATCTGGATAAGCTCACTGCCCACTGAACAATGGGCCAGGCACACACACACACACACAAAAACATGAAGCAACATAATATAGTGCAGCTTCACATGGTCTTATATAGGCTGTTAATTAACGGGGTAACTCTGTTGACGAAAGCACTTAAGCTACTGCTGATTAATGTAGTACAGACTGTGTGTGTGTGTGTGTGTCGAGGGGGTTTGAGAGAGTATGTGAGACATATAGTGTGATACAAGTGGTTGAGACGTTTGAGAGTGCTCCCTATAAATATTGACAGACTCTTGTGGCAGTGTTTACCCTCCTGGTAATAGCTGAGGGCTCAAATTAGCCACTAGAGGACCTGCACAGACGTATACCGTAGCACCTGCCTCTCTAAACACACTGAGCCCCTCGATGCAATTTGGCAATATGCTGTATGGACAGTAAGTCAGTTAAAGGCCAGGTCAGTCATTCTCCAGAACGCTTGCACACTTTGAGCTCAAATCAAAACAATATGCGTCTGCAGCGCAGCTTCACACATTGAAACGCATTGAGAAGCAAAGCACTACGGCTTTGCTGTTGAGAGCGGTGTTTGCCACCTTGTTTATGGTCCTATTTACGGAGCCAGGGGTGTGTAGAAGTACCAGATTATATTTTATATCTATACATATTATAATATGTCCTAGTGAAATGCAAGGACATATTTGGTGAAATTAACAAAAAGTGTAGTATCTTACATTTAGCGTGCAATAGCTGACTATACCGTTAATCGGTTACTTGGCTGCCCTGGTAATGAGCAATGGCCACCCAACTCAGTTATTTTCATTGGTGCCAGAACCACACCCACACACTCATTGTCCAATCTATCACTGGCCAGTCAGCTCAGTCACTGAAACCACGATCATCCTCTACAGCCTTGCATAGTTTTAATGCACATCTGCTTCTTGTGCCCCGTTAATTTGAGACACCGCAATAACTAAGTCTGCTCCCTTCCAGCCTGCCTTGCTAAAGAGAACTACAGCCCCGTGGGGTCAGCCACACACTCGCCCTTGCTGCTGGTTGAAGCTGCATAATCAGCGGTCAAAGTTCAGCCGTGTTGCGCTCTAGACGACGGGCAGATGCGATTTTGCTTCGCCACAAGAAGCGAAGGTTTTATTCGCCCCTTCGCTCGCATTAGAATGGAAGCGAACGGGCGGTGAATATTGTCAGCTGTGTGACCATGCGGCCATGATGCATGCACCTTTACCGTGCATAATGATAAACAAAATGGCGTGTAATGCTTATGTAACTAACCTATAGACATATAGATAAGATCATGATGTGAAGGGGTTGGGTCAGAGAGCCAAGGTTGAATAGTCATGGTTCACTGCTGACTGTATGCTGTCAGAGGTTAAATAGCCCACCCACGTAACCTCTATCCAGAGCAGTACATTCTTTACCGCATCATATGTTTTTCTGGTCCACCTACCGTATACATACCGACACCTCACTGCTTAATAGTGGCAAAGTGCCTCCACACACGCTCTTGAACAGTGTTGGGCAAGTACTCAGGAATTGTAGTCAGTTACTATTGACTTATTACTCCTTGATATAGTAATAATATTACTTAACTTATTACTGGGTATTAAAAGTAATTAGTTACGTTACTCGTGGAATTACTATAATACTTTCAAAATCACTACCCTGCCTTCCAAAAAATGACAACCTGTGTAGCCAGCTAATTTTAGAACTGAATCCTCTTCATTGGAAACATTATTAACCTCAGGAGTCAACAATAAGCCAAAGTGAAAACATTGCAGCCTCTCAAACCAGATGATTGGACAGGTTGGATCAATTAGCCTACACTTAATACTGTACTCGTATTACTGTTTTGGAAAAAGTAATTAGTTACACTACTAGTTACTGGAAAAAAAGTTATAATATTACAGTAACTAGTAACTAGTTAATGCCCAACACTGCTCCTGAATGACCAGCGTCCACACCGCTGTAATATTAGGTGGTTGTGGCTTTCTGTTTGGTTTACGGATTATCTCCACAGAACTTTTCACCTTTTAGCCTCCTGCCCTTTATCTGTAGCCCCCCGCCCCCTTCTTGCTTGTTGCCCTGGCAACAGGCTTGTAACCCCCCCCCCCCCCCCCGGACCGGGTGTTCTCGTTGTTCGGGGCCCTCCCGGTCAACAAGGCAGTAAGTGGCGTTGGGCGGGCAGGGAAGGGCCCTCATGTCTGCTCTGAAGGTCAACGGGGCTGTGCTCCTGGCACTCTGCCCGATCTGCACAGGCCAGGGGTGCGTTCAAATTCGTCTAAACATTCGTGGGCCGAATGAGGAGCACGGTCCATGCGTGTTAAAACAGAACTACCTCCTCAGGTTGTTAGTAACTTTTTAAACACGTTTGCGAATGTTTGCCTTTGTTTGCCATTTTGAATGCATCTCAGTTAATTCACTTGAAGATAATAGCTGCTGTATGAGACCCCTTCTCGAAGACTGCAAACTACTCTGTACAGTACATGGCAGTGCTGTTGTGGGGGCAATTGATTTGAAAACAATTTCCAAAAACAGTTTCCGTGTCCCTACTGTATGTTCAGGTGTGTAAAAACACACAGGTGTTTTAAGATCATTTAAAGGCAAGGTCAGTCATTCCGCTTGCTTACTTTGAGATCAAAGCAAAACAATATCCCTCTGCGGCGCTGCCCCACACATTGAAAGGCATTGTGAGGCCTTGTTGTTGTGAGTGGTGGTTGCAACTTTGTCTATTTACGGAGCCAGGGCTGTGTAGAAGTATTTTTTTCAGCACGTACAGAGAACAGTAAAATAGCTAAATGCGAGCATATATTTGGTGAATTTGACAAAAAGTGCATTAGCTTACAATTAGCTTGCAATATCTGACTATAACTTTACTATAGCTGAAGACATTTTTAATAACTCAGCTAGCACTCAGAGCCTTATACACATTGTTAATGATGATTTTTAGATGATTTTTAGATATTTGGCTATTTTAAAATTACACAATTTGGCTATTTTAAAATGAATATCCTTCACGTACAGTATCTTGAACACGAATTTCAATTATAATACATCAGCAGCACCACCTTTCTTGAGACTTTGAAATGCAGAATTCTCTAGTCACCAGTTTTTACCAGTTTTAAGTACAGTACAGTATTAGTAGTATAGTAGTAGTTTGATTTTAAGTATAATGGTAATAGGCTACAACTAAGTAACATGCAATATTTAGCTCCTCGGCTTTTCTTTGTTTTATTCATGTTTTACTTGTTGCAGTCGATAGATATGGATTGTGTCACTTATGCGTGAGCTTTGGTGTTTTTGGTCTACTGTAATTAACACTAGCTCATAACAACAATGCTGTTTTCATTTCAGTGTATGGGGCGGAGCTTCTGAGGGAGTTTGTTTTGATGTGAGCTGAAAGTTAGCAAGCGTTCTTCAGAATAATTAACCCTGCATTTAACAACCTCTTAATTTGAGTCAGGCGTGTTGGAGCAGGGAGACATAAAACACGCAGGACATTGTGTCCCCAGGACCAGGGTTGGGGAGACCGGCATAGAATTGTCCGATATAATAGAGCAAGGTATTTGTTTGACACAAGCTTGCATGGTTGCATGCACCTGTTCCCAAGTAGTCAAGGCTTCTGTTCACTGGAGAGGTAAACACTCCACACAAGCACTCCAGTCCGGCTCCTCAGGGGAAATGTACATAGATTATGTCCACACTAATCCGACTCCAATTGCAACAAAAATACATTTTTCTTTAATGCGCAGGTTATGGAAGGGGTTTCCACAGATACACAGATGCGGGCAAATGCACAAAAGCACACACACACACACATTTTCCTGTCTGTATGTGCACAAGGACATTGCTGCAATTAACCTTTAGCTGATGTAGTATAGTGGCCTATTAGATTGAATGGATCTGGAGTGTCTCCTAAGCCTTTACTACAACCCTGTGTGCAAGAGTGATTGAGGTTGTGTGTGTGTGTGTGTGTCAGTCCATGCATGCTCATTGCTAGTCTTCAAATTCATACATATTCCAGCTCACATTGCTTTATTATTTACTATGAATTACAGTATGTATTCATTATAGTATATAACTTTATTAAATGTGTTTTGGATTTGAATTAGTGTATATTTTCACAAAACCATTACATTTGCCTGGTAAAACACTGCATAATGTGTTGTTATGTTTCCAGTACAGGGTGACTGGAATTTACAAATAACTTATTTGAGTTTTTATTAGAATTTTCCATACTATATTTTCCATACTTTTCAGAGATTTGGGAGCATACACATAAATGTGTTCATGTGGTCAAGGTCATGAAATATTACATTCATACAGAATGTAGTGGTGTCCAAAAGTCTCAATCCGTTAAAACGTTCCGTATTTATTTAATATAAAGTGATGAGATTGCTGCGGCAACGTTTCCACCCAGTGGATCAACTCCTGGCCGTGCGGTGGGGCCCTGCTCCCCTGCAAAATGAGACCCCTGCCTTCCAACTCGACTAAGAGTCAGCCGGCCTGTGGCGCTGGTGTCCTGTCATTTGTTGAGCCCTAAGCCGTATCCTTGCTGGCTATAATGGGCCGAGCCAAGTATAAGCAGAGATCATATTGGAACCCCCTAAAGTACTGGCAGAACGAGAGCTTCTTAATACCCCATTTGTGTGTGTGTGTGTGTGTGTGCTCGCGCACATGCATGCGTGCCTGCGCGTGTGTGTGCATGCATGCGTGTGCGTGCGTGTGCGCAAACGTGCGCGCGTGTGTGAGAGAGAGAATGCACGCGCGTGCAGCTTTCCTGTTAGCATGCCATAAATGTACTGTTCCGAGTGTCTACTACTGTACTTGCCTGCAGCCAATCTTAACAGTACCAGTTTCCCGGCCAACCGGCGACTATTGAGCTTTCTGCTGTGTGTGCTGTTGGGCTAGCTAACGCAAAACAAGTGCTTGCTGTAAAGCTTCTGTTGAGCGCGTAGAGCGTTTTCCCCTTTGCAGCTATCAGCAGCTCCTTCCACGGCTCCGCTGTGCCCGTGGCAAGACTTTACACCGTGGCAGAAAGGAGACAAAGGCACCATCCTTATAGGCATGTCTGGCCCCTCGCAGCCATCTTTGAAGCGAAGGGTTTACATCATGGGGATGTACGTACATATTTACATTGTGTGTGTGTGTGTGTGTGTGTGTGTGTGTGCAAGCTTCTGTGCGTTGCCCGCCTGTAACTGTACTGTGCACCATGTTGCCCTGCTTCTCTCCGCTACAGTCTTGCCCACGTGCTGTTCCTCCCTGCTGCCTGGCACAGCTCCATTAATTAGCTGTTTGATGCTGTTAATTGGGCTCCAGCCGCTGCACTAATTGATAATGCCATCGCCATTGACAACAGGAAACACAAACACACACAGATAAATCACTCACCGAGAATCCAACTCGCACGCGCCACGAGGGAGGGTGGGAGGGAGAAAGTGAGAGACAGAATGTAAGAATAACTGCAGCGACTACGGGAGGGAGGGAGGGAGAGAAAGAGAGAGAGAGAGCGAGAGAGAGAAGGCAAGGAGTTATAATTGTGATGCAAAGCAGGCTCCCAAAGCATATTCCACACTTGTTTGGGTGCAGCAAACAGCAAGTTTGTGTTTAGGTTTATTCGGGGAAAGAAATGTAAATACAATCTCTGGGCGTCAGCACCTTGCAATGGCAATATCATCCTTCTGTGGCTCGACGATCTGCATACTGTAGCTCTGCACACCTTGTTAATGGCCCTGTTTAGCTATATTCATTGAAATGTCTAGCATTTACAGTGTGTGTTTTTAGCTTATATGGGTGCTGAATCAGAGAGTATTATAAGGGGTTTCATTATAATATAATACAAAACATGTACAGTATCTGTTTTGAAGAATAGCCTACTTCAAATCTGTTTAATTTCATTATGTGCCTCATGGATTTACATAAGGAAAATAAAGTGCAGATTTATAAATTTTTGAAGAATCCATTCCTTGATTTTTATTAAATGTATTTGTTAACATAATCAGTGAGTAAATATAAGCGGGTATTTGTATCCATAGTCTACGAAAAGGAAATGTTTTCATATTAAAGCTAAGATATCTTACTTTCCAGATGACCTAATGTAAACATCTGTGTAAAGTGCTAAATGATTGCTTTGAAACCAAACAGCATGTGCACAACATGTAGGATATATTATTTTACTCCCAACCATTTAATTTTCACCACGTCACATTTAGACTCATATTATAAAAACACTCATATGGAAAGTCTCGGATGATCTGAATTATTATTGTGAACTGACATTTATTTAATTGTACATGTTTGAAAAGATATTCACAAGGAATAGGCGCCACTTGTTTTAGGTGTAATATATTCTGTTCTATGACTGTATATTATCTTCTATTTCTAATTTCCACTCAGTAGTTCTGTTCTGTTATCATGTGCCTCTGGAGTTGTTGGTAAGTGCATGATGTCATGGCCGCAACAGAGCGAGGGCAGCAACAAGTTCTCTCTCTCTGCTCCCTTTGTTAAGGGTATTAAATGCCAGTTTGTGGCTAATGGCTACGCTCGTGGCAGTAGCAAAGCCCCATGCCAGTCCACAAGCACCCTAAATGTTCAACCGTAGGGGACACGCTGCTACATTGGCTGTCAAGGACAAGGTGTGTGCGTGTATGCGCACGTGTATGTGCCTAGAAACAGCACAAGATGTAATGGTCGCAGTAGCAGTGCACTAAATTACAGACCAGACGAAAGAAACACACACACACACAAACACACACGTGCGTACCTTTTTAGTCGGTGGACATCTGGCCACACACCTGTCACCCACCTTCCAACCACCCCCTCCCCTCCCCCGCCCCCATACAATACCCCTGCCGTTTGCGTGCACACCCATACGCACTCCCTCTAAACCTCTTACATCCATTTACCAAGAAAAGTACTCTTTTCACTCTTAAGCTGGATATGGCCTTCCTCTTCTCTCTTGCTATTATATGTCTTGCCATTACAGGCAATTACTGCTCAGGCTAAAGCACTAGCTGCACACACGAGCACCCTTTTATCAGTTCTGATCAAGGAGATTGCTTGTCCGTGTCAAATATGCATTGTATGTGCACGCAAACATGTTCCATGATACTTGAATGCGTACTGCACACAGCGTGTAATCACATTTTCACATGCGAACTTTAGTGTTGTCGGTGCTGTAGGTATGATATTCTTGAATGTCCTGCTTTGCATTAAGATTTTGTTCAAAATATATTGAAAAGACCACCTGTTAAATTGTTTTAGTCATTTTCTTTTACATGTATCTAAATATGTTGATTAAATATGTTTAGTTGTTTATTTTCCATGGTTTTCCTCTATACACATTCCAAAAATAACAAAAATATGGAATATAAATATTTTGCTCCCATTATTTGATTTTCTTTTATGCACAAACAAATGATTATTTTCTAATTTCTTCACAAATAGTGTTAAAATGTGTGTTAGTGAGCTCTTCACCTTTGTGGCATAACAAGATGTCGGTTAAATAACATGATTGCACTCACAGGTGTTTTTTGAACTGGTCACAATAAAAGACCACTAAAATGATTTTCACACAACACCATGCCGTAGATGTCACAAGTTTTAAAGGAGTGTGAAATTAGCCATCTGACTTCAGGAATTTTCAAGAGAAAACATTTTAGAGTGGACCTTTATTTTATTTTTCATGATCAGTATGTATTGTATATACATACATATATGTCTGCAGGTCATTATAAGGATGATGTTGTATTTATATTAAATTATATATTATCATTACACAGGTCTGGAGGGACCCATAAATCCATAAACCAAACTGACAAAACGGTACTCAACGACACAACAGGCAGCTTCCTGTATTTGGCCCTTTTGCCTAGCAGTCACCTAAACAGCTATAGGAAATGTCCCTGCGGAGACAATAACAACGTTTGGTGGCTTTGATTCAGAAGTCGACCTCGCTGTGCAAACCCCGCGCGCAAGCCGAGCCCGAGTACCCCGGTTAAAAGGTACAGCTGGATGCCTTCATCATGGACCCTGGTGTGGCCTCTCCTGGACAGGGCCTGCACTTCCTGTTAGGAGAAGAATATGTTTCCTAGGTCACAGGGTCTCTCTGTGTATGTGTACCTCGAAAAGTGTATATATAATGAATTCATAATATAGGTTTATACAGGGTCTCCGCGGATCATTGAAAAGTCGAAAAAAGTCTACATTTTCTAAATTTAAGGTCTGAACATTTCTTAAAATGTCAAAAGATTTTCCAAAATGTCTTATTTTTACTGAACGTGGTATTAAATTTCGAGAAGTCCCAACAAATCCTGACATTAACTTGTTCGTTAACGATGTCATCATGTACTCGGGCGTCTGTAGGTACGCTTCTCTGTGTGATCGCGCCGTTTTTTCTGTCTGGGAAACCAACATGTCTAAAAACAGTAGTGCAGTCAGCCCAAATCCAGAGCAGAATTAACCTACTGTGGTAGCAATATACACATTTATATTTGTATTACTCTTTAATTACTCTTTCACTCTTTAATCACTGCTATGATTTGGGTTTAACACCAGTTAAAGGCAGGGACAGTCAGTCTCGCAGATGCTTGCTAACGTTGAGCTCGAATCAATACAATAACCCTCCGCACCGCCACCTCACACATTGAAAAGCATTGTGAAGCAAAGTGCAGTACTACTACTACTACTTTGTTGTTATGAGCGGTGTTTTCCACTTTGTTCATGTTATGGAGCCAGGGCTGTGTCCAAGTATCGAGTCATTTTATCAACACGCTCAGAGAACAGTAAGGTAGCAAAATGCGAGGAGATATCTGGTAAATTTGAGGAAATGTGCATTAGCTTACAATTAGCTTGCAACAGCTGATTATACTTTTAAATTGGTGGCAAAGTTCAAGTAAATTATTGGTAACGCGACCTAGCGTTTGAAAGCCGAGACTCCGCAATGTCTGGCAATATGACCTGTTCCTCTTTACCCCCATCCCTTCCCGTAATTAATGTATCTATTTAAAATTAAAAATAGCAAACTTCATCTTACTTTTGCAGATTTTTTAAATGCATATTCTATTAGATTGAATAAATCCACGACAAATAGTATTTCCAGCTGGTCTGATACGAGCTCCATTTGGACTCTGGAGGCAGGAAATCGCAACTTCTTCTGTGGCCGATATATATATGCTGGCATCCATGTTGTAGTCTAGGAGGGTGGTCTAATTTGGTTCCCATGTTATTTGAGAGGAAAGCAAACCCAGATTAAAACTACACCTCCCAGACTTCCTCATGTGGACGGGTCTGTTCAATGATCTTTATGAATGAATGACGACATTACACTACTCAGCCGTGGGAAAAATTTGGCATGGAGGTCTATAGACTCACAGCGTGTTTTAACAATGAATCAGAAGAACAACTTTTGACTGAATGCATTTTAAGATATTTAGAACATATTTAATCACATATCCATTTTTTTTTAAATGTTTTAATTATTTGCATTCATAACAAGCAACTGCATTTCTAATTTTTTAACTGCCTGTACTAAAACCCATAAATAGTATAATTTATTAACGTCACTGGCAACCAAGCTTGACATAAACATTAATCAGATGTTATTATGTGATTATATAGTGTCATTGGGTTTTAGATGCATAATTCTAATTACATTTTCAGCAATGTCAATAACTTTATGTCAGGCTAAAATAAAAATAAGATTATATTTTTCATTGTTTCAGGTTCACTTACTCTGGAACAGCGTCATCCACATTAATTATTTAACCTGAAAAGAAATCTCACAAGTGTTTCCTACAGTTCAATACCAAAATGACATATGTGAAACGTACAGACTTCATTTGGCCCCAATTAATTCATGAGCATGCTTTTAAGAGAGAAAAATGTATCCAGGGAGATAAGGATGAAGAGGTTTTAAGTCCTCAAGTTGATGTTAACCATAAATTAAATGCTTCTTTGGACCAAAAATGCATGCTTCTTTTTTTTCATGTTGTTTCTCAAAAGGAACTAGTTTCAGTTTCCGGTCTACTAACCAGCAGTGGCAATGTAGCTAGCAGGTGATCAAACGTCGCTGAAAAGTGTCCCTGAACAAGATACATTAACGGTGGAGTCAGGGATTCTGGAGAAAGATTGTTGATTTTAGATTTTCCCCCTAAAGATCAAGTGTATATGTTGCCGTGTATCATAACAATCGTACTGGGCTCTACATATCAACGTGCTCCTGATGTAGAAAGAGAACCTTTTTTATCACGGGAGAGCTTTGCATATCAGCAAACGCTTCCCCTCCAAGCCGACGCCCACTCTGACAGGCGACAGGCTTGATGAACTAGCTGTTTAAGTGCTGAAATTATACACTCATGAGTATTTCCCCCTTTTCTCCTCATCTTTTTCTAATCCAACGAT
>JAODUH010003967.1:0-2500 GCA_027564835.1 Typhlichthys subterraneus
CCCCCTCCACACACACACACACACGCACACGCACACACACACACACACATGCAGTAACCTGTGCCCATCTCAAAGTAGATTCTTTACAGAGCTGGTTAATGGAGGAACCTCCATAATGTATGAAGTGCTCTTGACAACTAACTTATAATAATTAATATGCCTGACCGTTAATAATAAGTGGCTGACACACACAAACCACTACTAGATGAAATCGCAAGTGTCGCAGAGAGAGTGATGCCTTATCTTTAATATTAAAGGGGAATACCAGTACATCTAAGGTTTCTGATATGTTTCTTTTCCCATGTGTTTTATCATCGCAAACACATCACCGGTAATCAACACGGTAAAGGCTGTATGCAACTCGCTATATCGTTAAGTTATGTCAATGGAATGTGAATGCAAAACTGTAGTGTTGTAATTTTAATAATATAACATATCTTTCTATACAACAACAGCTTCTGATTCTGCTGCTGCTGCTAGTTTGATCAAATAATAAATATACAGGTAAAAAAAGAAAACAACAGGAAACAAGACTGATGTAATCTCCAGCATCTAAAGACGGGGAGAAGGACATCTTGCGTCAAACTATATTGACACTACGTGGCTGTATCCTATCTCGTATCTGTGTGCGCGCATTCTGGTTAATATTTCATATTCCGTCGTATATCGCCGCACATGCTTGTTTGTGCCGCAAGCCGCTCAACGGCAGCGCGTAAAGCCCAGCCTGAGCTGCCATTCACTGTATGTGTGCAACATGTCTAGTCCATGGTGTAGCATGGACTAGTACTCACCCCACTGTTTGTGACTGAGACCTCATATTACAAGCCCCCCGGTCTGTGACCCAGCTGTCAGGTTAGAAAAGAGGCTCTGGAGGAGTGTGTGTGTGTGTGTGTGTGTGTGTGTGTGTGTGTGCGTGTGCGCGCGTGCGTGTGTGTGTATGAGAGAGAGAGTTTGTGTGAGTGTGTGCTAAAGTGGGGCGGGATGATCACACACACAAAACATCCAGCCTCAACCAGCGCTTCTCCACCAATGGCAGGATAGACAAGCAGTGAGGGATGATAAGCGCAAAGCCCCGCCCTGCAGGGACAGCAGTATAATAGGCAGGAGGGTTGGCTAACCAGTGTCAGCTAACAGGATTTTGGTCCATAGGCAACACCCTTTGTTGGGTGACTGATAGATAGCCAGGCTTCATTCATTTTCCATGCTGAGTGACTCAAGGCTGAGGGAGGTGTGGCTGGGTGTGCGTGTGTGTGTGTGTGTGTGTGTGTGTGTGTTATAGCTTGGTTTATGAGAGCGGCAGTATATCTTTACGTGGGTCCTGCAGGATGACAATAAGGCTCATCAGTGGGAGGGTAATTTCTAGTCACAATCTGTCACACTGAAGCCTACCCAAGACCCATCTGCAGGCAGACACACAGAGCTACAAGAATACAGGCTTCTTTCACGTCTGTGATTACTCACGCTCCTGTTTACACACACACACACACACACGCGCGCACGCGCACAAACACACGCGCGCGCGCGGACATGGAAACCACCAGCTCAGTCTCAAAGGCACAGCTAAAGACAGACCCTCAGGTCAGCGAACATTAACACCATTCTTTTCTCTAGCATTCCATCCCTTCCCGCATTCTCTCATCCTCCCATCTACCCTGAAGGTATGTGTTGGTGTTACATTCAAGGCCTGCACAGTCACACCTGGACATGTCATATATCAGGCTAATTATAAGGTCACCATTATTAGATGATTGGTGGGAGTAGCTGCTAACTACACCTCAGGATTTAACAAGCATTAGAAGGCCTAATTGTTGTTCGCACCTGAATACCTCCACTGCTCCAAACAGTGAAATCTGCACTGTACTGTTCAAATGTCTGCTATGAAAGTTTTACACCCGTGACCATGATCATGCCTATTCAACTAAAAACAGTCTGACTCCACCCATCTGCACCCTGATTGGGCCGCTTCCCGCAGGCTTTAGGCGAGCTCATTTTTAGTGTGAAGCAAAGTGTTGTGCTACGTCTTTGTTGATACGAGCGGTGTTCAACGCTTTCTTTATATTACTATTTACAGAGCCAGGGCTGTGTAGAAGTATCAGATTATTTTTTCAACACGCACAGAGAAGATAGTGATATTTGTTGAATTTGACAAAAAGTGTATTAGCTTACATTTAGCTTGCAATAGCTGACTATACCTTTAAATGCTGTTGGCAGCATATTAACTACCCACCTGGATGGACAATGGTTCTGTAACCAGCTGTAAACTGTTTTGAATTGATAGTTTCCATGTGCAAAACAGAGCATATATTGTACAGGTGCATGGCACTTACAAAACAAGGATGGCTTTTTATCACTTGACATCAGAATACTTCAAGAGGTGTGTGAAGGACCCAGTACAGTAATGTATTAATGGTGTTTTAAAACGCATCCACCCTTCATTATACAGTAAATCATTGCAAAGGGCAATGTTCTGTAACATGGCCGATGGAAGAAAGTGATGAAG
>JAODUH010003967.1:5000-11007 GCA_027564835.1 Typhlichthys subterraneus
GTGTGTGCGTGCGTGTGTTGGTGTGTGTGTGTGTGTGTGTGTGTGTGTGTGTTGAGGGGGGGGGGGGGGGTAGATAGGTGATTTAGCCTCTGCAGCCTCTGCAACACCCTGACTCTGGCCCCCGCCCACGCAGGAGAGGCGCTGTTGGCATGGGGGCAGAAGAGGGCCTGGCAGCACGTGCACTCGCACACGTGCACTCATTCTATGAGTGCACTCATTCACTACGGCTACTTCTCCATGCAGCACAGCCCAGCCTCCTTCCCATGAGCACTCATGTATGTGGATGGAGACACAGACAGCATTTGACCTCCTATTAGCACTGGCCTATATAACCATTCCTCTCTCTTTAACCCCTTCTCTCTGTCTGCCTACAGCATCCTGCGGTTCACCATGTCTCTCCCTCCCTCTCTTTCCTTCCTTTCTTCCACTTCTGTCCTATTTTACCTGCAACACTAGCCCTTCCCTCCAACGCTACGGTACATCCTCTTATCTCCTGTTTGTTTTTGGCAGAGGCAGCTGGTTTCAGACTCTGCCCTGCCAGGATGGGTCAGATGCTGCAGTGGGTCTTAACTCAGGCCGTTATCACCTGCCACTCAAGGCAGGGAATACATGTGGGGGGGGGGGGACAACCTGTGCATTAGTTTATTTGTGAGAGATATAGAGAGAGAGAGAGAGAGAGAGAGAGAGAGAGAGAGAGAGGAAATGGAGTGAGAGAACCTGTGTGCAAGGATTTCATTTGCGTGTGTGTGTGTGTGCATGTGTGTGTATGTGTGTATGTGTGTTTGTGAGAAAGATAGCGAGAGAGGGAGGGAGAGAGAGAGAGAACCTGTGTGCAAGGATTTCATGTGCATGCTTGTGTGTGTGTGTGCATGTGCATGTGCATGTATGTGTGTGTGCATGCGTGTGTGTGTGTGTGTTTGTGCATGTGCGTGTGTGTGTGTCTGTGTGTGTGTGTTGTTGCTCTGGTTTCTTGGTGATACATCACTGTGAGTATGAGCTTCATGTGGCATCAGACCAGACATGGCTGCTGCTGCTGCTGCCTGGTCTCTGGAGCTGCTGCCAGCACCCAATGGATCAGCTCAATCAGTGTGTCATCATCAGACCACCTCAATGGATCAGCTCAATCAGTGTGTCATCATCAGACCACCTCAATGGATCAGATCTAGTCTCGCTATAGCGCTCCTATGAGGAGTTATATCCCGTGTAACAGGGTTAACTAGAGGAGTCACTGTGTGTGTATGTGACTTCATTGCTGTCACCATAAATCTGTGATCATTAATTCACCCCACGTCGGCACTGCGTTAACGCACTAGCTATTTTACGGGCGTCTACTTTCCTGTGGCAGTTTTTTGCTGAGCATGCATGTATATTCTTCAGCAGCACACGTTTTTTACACTTTGAGACAAGGGAGTGGCGGGTGTGTGGGTGTGTGTGTGGAAGGTGTGTGTGTGTGGGGGGGTTTCATCGCTGCTTGAGTGTCAGACAAGCAACGTCCCCGCCGCAGATCGGGCTTTGCCCCGCTGACCCTGAGAGACCACGAAGCTGGTGGAGCCCTGGGAGGTCTATTTGGAGCCGGCCTGTAAACAAGGACGGCCTGTTACAGAAAGAAACAAACCAGTTAGTGAGGGTGTGTGTGTGTGTGTGGGGGGGGGGGGGATGGTGAGAGGTGGTTGAATAGGGGGAGGGAGGAATAGTGGGCGGGAGAGATGTCAAGGAAAAATAGGGATAATGTACCGGCTCACATTTGACACATGACAGGGAAATATATCGCCTTCTAATCCAATGAGACAGGAGGCCCTGACACAGGATGAGGAGAGAGAACTTGCCTCATTGTGCACTATAGCCTTAAAACGGAAACGCTCACAGGCCTCGAGATCTCTTTGCTCCTACATTCAGTGGTTCAGAATGTGTGCGTGCAGTCAGTGTTATGAGAAGGTGATTCAGCGACATGGAGCGATCGCTCCCTCTGCTTCAGATTAAACCTCGGAATAGCAGCTCAGAAGTCCTGTAATAGCGCTCATCATCTTCCTCAGAGGATACCAGCTAATTACCACAAGACCCTCCCTCCCTAATCCCTCACCCAGCCCCCCAGCCCCAACCCTCTCAACACCAACCTCACCACTGAGACGGAGGGGCCTTTCTGCATATGTCGTTCACCCCGAAAGGACCCCTAGTGCCCTAATTATCTCTTTTTTCTTAATGATGTGGCTATACATTTCTTCATGAGCCGTTTATTTAATATGTTATTATTATTGTGACCTTTGAACTTTGACGGGTCACAGCACAAAATGTTGGAGAACTGCTCGCTACCATCATGTCCAAATGTGTGCGCCTCCTTCACCAACCCCACACACGCACGCACACACACACGCACGCACGCTTGCACTTGCGCACACACATCCTCTGCTCCAAGGCCCCTTGGTCCCCTTGCAGGTTAGCTCTTGTCGACACCTTTTCTGATTTGAATGGTCTTGATGAGAATTCCCTACCTCAATCTCCTCTGTTTCCTTACTTAACCATCCCTGGGGCTCCCAGACACGCACGCACATGCGCACGCATGCACGCACACACGCACAAACACCCACAGCCTACAGGGGAGCATACCAGCACACACACGTGACCGCACATTACTTTTTGCTTCACTGTATCCTTAATGAGGTCTTATCAGCTATCTTTTCTCTCTCTCTCTCTCTCTCTCTCTCTCTCTCTCTCTCTCTCTCTCTCTCTCTCTCTCTCTCTCTCTCTCTCTCGCTCTCTCTCTCTCTCAAGCAGAGAGAGAAGATGTTTTGTACACACCAAGGTCTAATTTAAATAGATAGTGAACAACTTTATAATTACATTAGTATATACGCTGCACTATAAGAAGGCTGAAGACATGGAGGATGCTCACTCTCCATACATGCATACAGTACATGTGTCATTTACTCCCTTCTGGAGCACAGGGTTTGTCAGTATACTATTAAGGTTTGTGGTTATGTAAAAGTACCTTGACTGTATACAGTATATTTCCCAACACTATATGGGGAGGTGCGATTTAAGATTTAAGATGTGGAAAATTGGTTTAGCTTGAGGTGCAAGCTAGTCGTCACATTTTGGGTGAGGGAAATGTCTCTGAGTTTGAAAAAACTAACAAAAACACTTTAATGGTCGCTCCAGTGACGGCAACTGGTTGGGTCATAGGTCCTGCCTATTCTGCAGACCTGAAAGTTTTAAGTCAAATGTGGGAAGAAATTGCATTTAACTGCCCGTGTTACTTGACCAATTAATAATGTATTGCCAAGAATCACTTTATCGTCATGATACATCTTTTAAAATGTTTGGGGATTTAAAAAAGATATACACTTTCCACACTTTTCACAAACCATCTGTCCATAGACAGTTTGAGAAACCATCTGTTCTAACCATCGAGCAGAACACAAGGTCCTCTCTGGTCTTTCCTCACAAAGTGTTGAGGCTGGTTATAGTAGCTGGGCCTCATGCGATGGATGGCCCAGAGTCTGTTCCAGGCATGGTGTAGCCTCACATCTCTCAAACGAGGACATAAAACAGTTCATCACACTCAAGAAAAACATGGCAATGGGTGCTATGTTTGAGCATTTCCATTTTTAATAAATTCTTTAGCATTTGTTTAAAGAACGCTAAAGAAAGCTAAAGTCGTACATGATAATGGAATGCATTTTGTTTGCAGGTTACTTCAGTGCTGCATAAGATATAGATGTATGAGCTCTATTATGCATTTTATACCGTGCATTAGCTGCCTGCAGCTCCAGACTATAACTTCTATGAAGTGTTTGCAAGAAACTGCAAACACCTTGGACAACACCGAGCTCCCTTTTTACTGACTCAGCTTATCAACAGCCCAGACATAGTTTACTGCTCCTCGCCCAATTCCCTCTCTCTCTCTCTCTCTCTCTCTCTCTCTCTCCCCCCCCCCCCCCACTTCAATTCAGATTATGATGTATGTTTATTGCCTTTCTGGCCAATGTCACTACTCCATGATTCTCTTGTTTGCCTCTCATTAAAATGTATCTGGATAGACACACAAAACCTTATGAGGATGATGGGAAACCCCACTCTCTCAGTTCAATGGGAATATTACATTATCCTTAATTTAATCTAGCAGCAGCACTACATGTAGGCTACTGTAACCGCAGTACGCTTGAGGTTATCAGCATCAAGAGGAAAGAATGTGATCTGATTAACGTTAAGGATAGAGGAGAGATAGACATATATAGTCAGACAGACAGACAGACAGACAACGAGAGACAGCGTGTAGAGACATTGGTGAGGGAGAGGTTGTGAGTAATATAGGCTCAGATATCGTGCTGGAGGCTGCGGCTAAAAACAGCCATTTACCGATCGATGTTTACAGAGAGTGCCATGAAAGATTGGAGGACAGAGGGAAGAGGAAAGAATATAATAGCTTCTCATCCTCGTAGGCCTCCTTCTCTCTGACCCGTAGTCTAACTATCGACCCAGCATAAGCAATCTTTTGTGTTTGTGCGTGTGAGAGAGAAAATATAGCAGTTGTTGTCCAGCCTGACTCAGCCGAACCATAGTGAGTGCGTAAATGGAAAACCATCTCAATCTGACAACTCGGTGGCTCAGTGCATGGCACTGTGACCTCACAGCAAGACAGTCCTGGATTGGAACAACGGTCTTCCCTGCCTTTCTGTGTGGAGATGGGGTGCCATGGGTGTGCTCCGGTTTCCCACGCTATACAAAAAACATGTTAGGTTAACTCTCCTGTCAGTGCCAACGACACTGACTTCTACCTGGAGTTGCTGCCTGAGTGCTGCACGGTGCCTGCCCACTTCTCCCTTGAGGGATGGGTTAAAGGCAGAGAGCAAATGTTGCTATTTGTATGTGACAATAAAAGCACCTTTACCTTTTTTGGCAGCAAAAAATGTCTCCCACAAGGAATTCAACTACTTTTATTTGACTTGTTCAAGTTCACCGAAACGTGAAGCACATTTTAGTCACATTGAATGGTTTCAGTTACATACAGTAGGGCTTATCATTGGGCACAACTGTACTGTAGGCAATTGTTTTGGCCGTTCATTTCATTTTTGTATACATTCAACCTGTCAAACCCTTTCATTCAATACAGAATCAGTGAAATAACATCTAATGTGTGGTGTACCCACAGTCTTCGCTCTTGAGGCTGATGCCATTCACAGCCTGTCATCTGTCAGGGATGTGTTCTGACGCTCGGAGCCCACCCCTGTCCTCTGTTGACCCCTCACAAACACTCCGGTTCAGTGATACAAGAGAGGGCTGCTTTAGGCCAAAGGTAATGGATGTACTACAGTGAGTGCTACCGCAGAAAAGAACAGATGCATGCTGGGATTGGGATCACATAATGCAGTCTTCTACTTTCTATACTATAGTACATACACAGCACACACACATGCACGCATGCACGCACACACAACACATACACACACATGCACGCGTGCACACACACATGCGCACGCACGCACACACACACACACACACATACACACATTCATAATGTAAACACTTTCTTATCTTTAATGGAGCAATAGAGAGGAAGAGGTCAGACAAGCAGAGAAATTCTATGGCTCATAAATACCCAAGGAACGTAGGAGTCGTTAAAACCTGGGTTTATTTAAATTCTGACTTGTCTTGACGTCCTTGTCGTATATCGTAAAGTGCAAAAGATATACAAACCTTTCATTGTGAGAGTGCAGAGTAGTTTTCTTTGATGTGTGTGCGACTCAAGTGTTCTCAGTACTGCTCTCCAGCTGCATACGGCGCCAATGCTCAACAATGGCAGCTCGCTCGAGAGCGTGGGAGTGAATCATTGCATGGTGTCAAATGTTCCGATTGAGTAATAACAAGATGTGGCGTTCAAGTGAGCTGGAAGAGATGTGACTGTTACGTCTAAACGTCTAAACCCTCACATGCTCTCTCTCTCTCTCTCTCTCTCTCTCTCTCTCTCTCTCTCTCTCTCTCTCTCTCTCTGTCTCTCTCTCTCTCTCTC
>JAODUH010003969.1:0-11005 GCA_027564835.1 Typhlichthys subterraneus
TACTCTATACTGCCTTATACTGCCCCATACTCCCCCAAGACTACTCCATACTGCCACATACTGCCCCAAGACTACTCCATACTGCTCCATACTACTCCATACTGCCCCAAGACTACTCTATACTGCCTTATACTGCCCCATACTACCCCAAGACTACCCTATACTGCCTTATACTGCCCCAAGACTACTCTATACTGCCTTATACTGCCCCATACTACCCCAAGACTACTCCATACTGCTCCAAGGCTACTCCATACTGCTCCATACTGCTCCAAGACTACTCTATACTGCCTTATACTGCCCCATACTCCCCCAAGACTACTCCATACTGCCACATACTGCCCCAAGACTACTCTATACTGCCTTATACTGCCCCATACTACCGCAAGACTACTCCATACTGCCCCATACTGCCCCAAGACTACTCCATACTACTCCATACTACTCCATATTGCCCCATACTACCCCAAGATTACGCCATACTACTCCATACCGCCCCATACTACCCCATATTACCCCAAACTATACACTGCCCTTGTACTTCCTGTCATGTAGAGCGGTGGATTTCAAATAGATATACACTCAACAATAATATCCACACAATTGTTTTCTACTAGTTGAAGTCATAGGTCTAAGACTTTTATACACAAAAAAGGCATATTTCTATCACATTATGTTAACAAATGTCATTGATCTTTTAACACGTGAAAACGGGAGCAAAATATAAATGCCAAAAGTGTTCTAATTTATATTTTAGAATTTCTGTTTGTGTTGAATGTATATAAACAAACGAGAATGAAAACTGTTTTATGTGAATATCTAGTCTTTACCAAAGCCAGACATGTTATTACACAGATGAAAGGTGAATCATTATTATTTTTTCATATCTTAGGCCAGAGCACCTATGACACCAAAGGTAAGACGGCGATTGACAGCGCATACCGCTATGACCCTCGCTTTGACACCTGGCTTCAGGTAGCCTCGCTCAACGAGAAGAGAACTTTCTTCCACCTCAGCGCTCTCCAAGGGAAGCTTTACGCTGTCGGCGGCAGGAACACATCAGGGGAAATAGGTATGGAGGCCAGAACATTTAACAGACATTACTCAACACTGAATGTCAATCACACATGAACTGATCTGCAGTCTGAGGATTTGACTAATGTCATTCATTCAGTATGCCTATGCAAGTACTGCTACAGCTACTACATTGTTGTGTTATTAGCAGTTGTAGCACAGTACTAGTCTCCTGACTGATATACAGTATTTACATGAAGCGTCACTATTAATGCTTCTCTTGTGATGTGTTCAGACACGGTGGAATGCTACAACCCAAAGCATAATGAATGGACCTTAGTGAAACACATGGTGGAGCCCCACTACGGACATGCTGGCACTGTGCACGGCGACCTGATGTATGTCTCAGGTACAGTGACAACTTACGTATTATCGTTATATTTGTATTGTTATTAGTATGTTTATGTTTCAGTGGATATTAATGAAGCAGAAATCATAACACAATTTACGACAAGACACTCAGTATAGCAACTATAAAGCAAGAAGGTCTTTAGTTGACCTATTTTTTAACACTTCCTGTTTATAGCAGTCTTTCACTTCAGCTGCACTTGTTCATATTTGTGGCGGTTCCTTAGCAACCTTGGATGGGAAATGAGCTTCTCGTTTTGAGAACAGGACTCAGGAAACACAAAGGTCTGTGGTTGAAGTGGGTCAAAGCTTTTCAAGTGAGGATATAACCTACAGCTCTCAAAGGCGTTATATTGTAGGGTATTATGTGCTCAGACTGCAAATGGAAGCTTCACATGAACATACAAATTTGTCCAAAACATATGCCTTGACATTTAAATCAGCTACTGAATGTAGGCAGTGTATGTTAACTACTCCTTAATTACTAACATAAAACATTTTCTTCAGGGAGAATACACAAACCCAGACCATAATCATTTTGTTAGGATTATTCTTGGTGATGAGAGAAGACTACTCACTGTAAACTATTGAAGAACAGAACTGATGAAAATCGGATGAGTTTATCACAAAATGAGCACTGTCTCTGGCATCTCTCTGTGGGAGACACTTGGGTGGAATGCAATGTTATGTAAATCAACTACCACAAGTATCATACTTGACTAACCATTTGCAGACCAGTAAATGAAAAGCCTTTGAAAAAAAGCTTTCTGTTTTGAGTATTATTTGCACAACTCAAATGTACCACATGGTTACGACAGTGACCTTTACATGGACTGTCCTCTAAGATGGGTTCACATTACTGCACGCTGTCTGATTAAGTGGGTGTTTAGACCTGCTGATTTGTGTGATCAGCCCTGCTAAGATCATCTGGCTGAGGTAGTTTCCACTGTACGCAAGGCCACAGTGCTCTACATTACCTCCCCAGACCACTTCCTTTCGCTCCAACGCAACACTTCTGTTATTTCTAAAAAATAAGGCTGGTTGAAGCCTTCTACCGCTTCCGTTCTAATTTTTTAATAATACATTACAATTACTACCAGTGTATGTTATTATTCAGAGAAGCAGCAGAAAAGCATCAAATATTAAATATCATTCTACTTGATAAATCATTTCATACCAAATATACCCAAACTACAACCAGTTACAACTAAACCTAACCCTAACCGGACACATTTTTTGCACTAAGCAAGTACGCCCCATTTGAACCATGTCTCACATGTAGTTCAGTAGTGCTTTACACATGAACACAATGATCACACAATCTGTGATAAAACAATAATTCAGCTGAGTCATTGTCTTAATGAATATATTTAATTTAAACATTGCCATGGAGAAGACACATAGAGCATGCTTCTGTCTTAGTTGAGACACATACAAACATTTATGCACAAGAGGAGGTGGCTAGAGCCTTTGAAAGTAGTGGTCAAGAGGGGGTAATCTATAATGAAAACAAAGGGTATGCTAATCACTCAGTCAGGATACAAGAGGATGGGGATAATAGCCACATTCCAAAGGGGGTTTCTACTTACCATAGCAACATGAAGGTAAGGACAGGTCAACAGATGGTCATTGGTGGAAGGTCTCACATGAGGGGAGAGCATAGCTCATTTGGTCACATACATATGTAAGATGTACTGGTAAAAGACAATACAGTTTTCCACCAGAAACCATATGGAATTAAACCATAATAACCTTGCAACATTTAACCTGTGTATATGCCATCAATGTAATGTTGAAATGTTGATTTATAGTGGGTATAGTGATAGTAAATGGTAAATAATCACTTTGAAATAGAACAGTATGGGCAGCATATCGTAATAGGTGCCACTTATACCCGGACCAGCCAGTGTTTAACATAGCGTGAACTGCTTGTCACCATTTTCACACCAAAGCGCCGACGACCCAGACAACAAATAGAAGAAGATAGGCCTCAAATAACGTTTTAGGCCATCATTACTAAACAGCAGGATTCACAAATAACTTAAATCTTTCCATGTCCCTTTCCCTTCTTTTGATACAAAGCCATTTGAGTATGCATAAGCCATCACCGGTGATATTTACACATTCATACTGTATATATTTTCAAGGGGAAATCCACTCCTATATTCTGCAGTCTGCCATAGTTGTAGATGTGTTAGTCTTTTTCAGGAAGTTTGGAATCTCTTTGTGGAAATAAAATAAACAGATGATTTCCCAAGTGCATGTTATGCAAATTAGAGAGTTACATATATACTGTTGTGAGAAATGTAGTGAGTAAAAGTCAAATGTTTAAGTAGAAAGTATAGTACAAATACCTGACAATCATGCTCAAGTATACAAACAAGGTCTGCACCAGATTATAACTACAAATAGAAGGCTTACATAAATGACTTATGATTATACAGTTGAATTGGCACACTGGATTGCAGCACAGAAAGCTTTATGTCACTTTGTCAACTCACTCCTGATAACCTCACAATGTTTTTAAATGGCCCCAACCTGAAAGTTATAATGTTATTCATTTTGGATAATGGAACAAAATAGTTTTTGTTTGATGGAATTAAATTAGCATTTTTCTCATTTCCACCAGTCAAAAACAAAGATGATATTCATACCTGCTAAAGTGCTAAATTTGCAATCTGCACTTTATTCACTGTGATAGAGTGAGAAAATAGCCAGGCCTCCTAAGACCCAAGACACAATTCCAATCCTAGTAGGTAAAGCAGAGGATGTGGAACCTACACTTACTAAGTTAACTCAAGCACAGACCAAACACATTCCAGTAAATGGCCCGCTGTTGATGGAGAAAACTAACCAGTTACTGTAAGAATTAGAATAAACACACTTCAAAGCACCAGTCGGGTGGCACGAAAGATGGAAAAACACAATCCAATTAAATCCAAGAAACAATGTGGAGAGAGAGGCAAGATGCAGATACTTCACAGCCGAACGCTGGATTACTTTTCGTGCTCTTAAGACTATATAAAGCTTGGCAGGTTGTGTAGACTAATAAATTCTTCATTTCAGATATGCGAGCACATGTGCTCTTAAAGAGTAACTGTACCATAAAATGTGTATTTTGAGCTGTAAATAATAGGACTGAACTATGATGAGACACATCATGCTGGTTTTATTGGTTTTCCAATGTGTATACAAATCTGCATTTTACGGCTCCTATTCGCTCTACTGTACAGGGTTCTACGTCCATTTAAATCTCCCAAGGCTGTTGCTGGCTCCCGGGTGTACTTTTGGTGTGTCATCAAATTAAAGTGTTAATGTTAATGGTGCCCCCCTCGGGCCCTGCCCTTCCCTTACTCAGATCGTTGACTACTTTGTAGCATCAAATATCACCTCACAATCTGCTAGCTAACCGTTCTACTCTGGTGCATCTACATAGCCCTGGCTCTGTAAACAGGAACATAATGAAAGTGGCGAACACTGCTCACAACAACAATGCTCTTGGCTTCGCAATGGGTTTCAATTGTGTGAGGCGGAGCTTCAGAGGAAGTTTGTTTTTATTTGAGGTCGGTGTTTAAGAGTCTAACTATAGGCTTACAGACGTTGAGGTTTGTGGTTTAATGGTTGTTTGTGCCGTGCTCCCTGCCAGGCGGAATCACCAGGGACACCTTCCAGAAAGAGCTGTGGTGCTACGACCCTGAAGCCGACTCGTGGAGCAGGCGGGCCGACATGACGGAACTGCGAGGCCTGCACTGCATGTGCACCGTGGGCCACCGCCTCTATGTCATGGGCGGGAACCACTTCAGGGGGAGCAGCGACTACGACGACGTGCTGGCCTGCGAGTACTACAGCCCCGAGGCGGACCAGTGGACAGTGGTGGCCTCCATGCCCCGCGGACAGAGCGACGTCGGGGTGACCGTGTTCAGCGGGCACATCTACGTGGTGGGGGGCTACTCCTGGAACAGCAGGTGCATGGTGGACATCGTGCAGCGCTACGACCCGGAGCAGGACGCGTGGGATCGGGTGTTCAACGTTCTGGAGCCGCTGGGTGGCATCCGGGCGTGCACCATGACTGTGCACCTCCCTGAGGGCTCAGTGGACGAAGACGAGATACAGGAGGGGCCACTGCCTACAGCATGACAGCGTGCAGGAGAGAGGTGGGAGGTCAAATGGATTCTACACCACAGGACCATGCCTTCATGGCAGCTTTAGCACAACACGGACATGTTTGGTGAAAATGTAGACATGATGCAGCTTGATATGAAATGGAAGCCAACCTACATTCAAGTCATTATTTGATCATGAAATAAAGGTGAACTTGTAAATACAATGGTATTGTAGAGACCTCTCAACTGTATGATTATAAGACTTGACAGGCCTTCACAGAATATTATAATATTAATTTAAGAGAGGACCTACAGTATCTGAGCCCAGACCACAGAACCACACATTTCTGCCCCAGCCCAATGTCTGTATGAAACACAACAAACAACACAATCCTCTTAGAACTCAGATGGTTGAGCTTTCCGTACAGTATTTCAAACCAAAACAATGTTTCGGAAAAATAAAATGTGCGGTTGCTTTAACAAAATGCTTTATGCAGATACTGTTGCAATAACAAACTTTTTTAGGTAATTAATGAATGAGTCATTGTAAAATGCTTGTGCTGTTTCATGGTTTTCTATATTTTATTGCTTAAAAGCCTAGAGATACCTTGTGTCATATAATTAGTGGCAGCCCAATAAACACTCCTAAAATGGGCAATGGAATAAAACTGAAGAATTTGTTATGGTACTATTGTATGGTGTGTTGAAATCAAAGTAAATGGTATTAATGGTGAAAACAGAAAACATGTCAGCCCTACCATTGCTGACCCTAACCAATATGACCCTAGCCATTAACCATGGTTGATATGACCATAGCCATGGTTGATATGACCATAGCCATTAACCCTGGTTGATATGACCCTAGCCATTAACCCTGGTTGATATGATCCTAGCCATTAACCCTGGTTGATATGACCATAGCCATGGTTGATATGACCCTAGCCCTAGCACAAATTGCTTGTGACGTATGCTAATGTGATTACATCTGACTCACTCATTATATCCCTGCTCTCATGCACTCATCTGACTTTATCAGTTCAAAAAGGAATCCAAGTATGTATCTCTTAAATGTTCAACTTTAATCTGATCATATTACCCTGCTCTCCCAGTTTACTAATTCCTTTCTTTTTTTCTGTAGTTGCCCTAGTACGTGAGAGAAACTGATTTGATTATTCAATGAATGGTCATTGTCTGCAGCAGACAATCAAGATTAGCACCCACAGTTGCTTTCCACCCTCTAGGCATCTCATGCCTAATTTACCACTTGGTCTCAAACAAAATACAGTGCTTCATTTACATGTGCCTACATGGCTGTATTCAAAAATGTGAGGCACTCAGCTTACACCCTGCTGGGTTTACAGACATACAGGCTGGCCATTGTAATTCTTTGCCACTCAACCAAAGACAATGTAATATGTAATTAACATTTACCTGTGGGGTTGGCAGTCTTTATTCCCTTTGTATTTTTCCAACTATTTTCCTGTATTTCCTGTAACTTACTAGCAAGCTTCCTTTGTTTCCTCAGAGATATAGTGGAACTCATATGTGGAAGCTAATGTCCTCCCTTGTTGTACACCATTGTATTATTTTATTAAAGCCTGTTTCTAGATTCATCACTATATCCAACTTATGACTGGTCGTAGTTTACTGTGGTCAAATGTGCCATCATACGCTGCTGTACATCCAAACATTAAAATTAACCTTGACTAGAGTGACTCATATGAGATTGATGCTGAAGCTAGCCTTGGAACATCACGCCTGTCTGTAGATAACGTAACAGCAACTTTACACTATGTCAAGGTCTATAAACACGGAGCAACAGACGGCTGTAGAACAGAATAACACCAAAACAAATGAACATAGTACTGTGTGTGACAACTATGTTACAGAACTGAACCAAAACGTATTTTCCTACAATATATTGAGATACCATGATGTAGAGTTTATGATTTATATAACTGGCATACATTAAAGATGTACGCAGGCACAGTCATAAACAACAAGTGGAACCTATTTGTCAAAGCCATTATAAATTCCTTTATATCACTGACATTGTATAAACTGTAAATACTCAAGAGCAGAAATAAACTTTTACAAGACAATCCTTTTTATGTGATGTTGAAAATTGGGTTTATAGAGACAGCTACACTGTAACAATCCCAACACAAGCACAAAGCCATGGCCAACTACAATCCATCGCTATGCAAGGCAAAATAAATATTTGGCCATCTGGCAGATAGACATCACCTTGAATCAAGTATTTGACATTGCTTTTGTTTGTAGAGGGCTAGCCTTGTGCATTCTTCAGACAGCAGTACTTTAGTCAACAACGTACTTATGCAGTTGGAAGCTCCTTGTATTTCCTTTATGATAGAAATTCCTTAACAAAACCATAAATTGCTCCCCCAACTACATTTCCAATATCCTGTCACACCCATGTCTTCCTAATGTTACAGTACATATAGATAGCAGACATGCAGTAATGAGAAACCTTTAATGACAAAAGTGCAACATTCTGTGGACTCATTCTATACCTACAGTATGAAACCAGATGAAATTGGTTGAATAATGATTGCAGCAGTTAAAATAAAGTGGATTAGAGGAGGTTGACACAAGATAAAGGATGCAGAAACAAAAGAAAATGCATGTTTTCCTCATTGTTTAATTCATGCTTTGGCATGTATGCATCCCAGGAACTATTTGATCATGGACCTAATTTTCCTACATTTCCAATGAAACATTCCATTCTACAGAAGTGCCATAAATAGACATTACTCCAAAATCAACAGGATTGAAACAGCTGACAGCAGGTGTCTTAGAAAGACACATAATCTATATGTATATATAGTGCCTTGCTTATAAATGCACACAGTTCATATAGAGGTTATCTGTTCAAAGTAATAGTATACGAATTAAGAATAGGAATTTAAGAATAGAAATAAGAATAGTAAATTATAGTTAAGAAGAATATAATGTTCCATAACAAAATGAAGGCTACTCTGAGATGTATGTATGCTAGGTGATATTGTATTTAATCTTAGGTCAATACAGTACTGTAAATTGTCTTAATCTAATTTAGTAAGAGAATAGACAACCATGCATTTTCTGATAGAGTGATATGCAGAGACAATGAGCACTGTTAGATACTGTCTATATTGGATGTTTTAACTGATGGATTTTGTAAAGAGCTTATCATTATTTAAAGAAAAATGGAAAATTGAAAAGTGCCACTTGTTCCAGGGACCACATTAGTGGTCAGCTTTAAATTCCAGAATATTGAATTTCACATGGTTTTATTCATTACATAATAGATTAATTTTTAGTCTTTCTGACCAGAAATTGTCATGTTTTCTGTGTCCATAAATGTCTTTGTGCTACATGTTCCATGTGTGGTCTCCTACTAAGACTATTATAACAGGATACTGAGCGTCCTTGGCAGATACAATGGTATGTATTAGTTGCCTGGCTTGTCCATGTCGTTTGGTTCCTGATGACATCACACTCCACCCTAGAGTGGCAGAGCCCATCCTCTTAACACAGAGGGAGCAGAGGAGTGTTTTTCCAGTACAATCACTGGTTTGGAGGCTGAGGCTGAAGACGCTGAGAAGTCCAAGCACGGCATCTGACCTTTTCACAGAGGAGCAGAAAGAGACGGACCATCACAGTGGTCCAACGGAGCAAAGGAGACGAAGGAGACTGAAAGCAAAGAGGGAGTGTCAGGTCTTGGGATTTAAAAGACACCAACGAGAGCTGTGCAGGCAGGAATACTTGATCCTTGGTCTTTCAGCATGTCTCTGAAAGACGTTGTGTGTGTTGTGACTGGAGCCTGTGGATTCCTGGGACAGAGGCTGGTCAGACTACTGCTGGAGGAGGGGGAAATGGCAGAAATACGGCTCCTGGACAAGCTCATAGAGCCTCAGCTTGTGCAGAGTCTGCAGGGTAAATATACCTGGGAAAGCTTCTAGTTAATTATGGGATAAAAGAGCTGCATGTGAGTTTACAAGTCTTTCTCACAGCAGATTATTATTATAGGTTATTTCAGATCATAACAAGCATATGCATATTAATGTAAATAGTATGCAAATCCAATAGACTAAATTGTTATTTGACTATCAGATCCTTCTGAATGTATAATGAAAATGTATACTCCAAAATGTCTATAAAAGAATTAAAATACTTGGTCTCGTGGCTCAATATCTAGTGAGACCAATTTCTTAAATACAGATGAATGTAGGCTATACTGATTACGCCTATAATAATAACCTTTTTTCATTTGTATAACCCAAATAATATTGTTGCACTGTATTTCGCTATAAGCTGGTAACATGACACCGTGGATCACCTGTTTGTCAGATTGTAGCATGAAGACGAAGCTGACTGTGTTGGAGGGGGACATCAGAGGCACTGACCTTCTGAGCAAAGCCTGCAGTGGGGCGTCTATCGTTTTTCACATCGCGTCTATCATTGATGTTAAAGGTGTTATAGACTACAGTGAGCTCTATAGCGTTAATGTCAAAGGTAAGACTGTGCAGTCATATTTCACATCAAAGTAACTCCAGAAGCAAGTTTTTTTCCACGGCATCATATTGTTTAGTGTGTAACCTACACACTTGTGTGGGCAGGTAGAGCACTATAAAGTAGGTGTGCGATAGTGATGCGCGGCGTGGCTTTTTACAACCTCCATCAGCCGACCCATTATGAGAGCCAACCGCCAAATTGAGCCTGTATAGCAATGGCGATATAGAGATCAATGATGAGGACTCGAGTTGCACTCAAGTCGCACACAGTGTCATGACTTTACTTGAGACTCTTACTCCAAAGACTCGAGATTTAGGACTCGTGAACAATCTGTTTTAATAAAGGAATTGTCTGACGAACCAACCAGCTAACAGGCTGCGTTCAAGTGAAATGTTGGCCCCCCATCCCCGAAAAATAGGCTTCTAAACACAAAATTCCAATTTAAACATCGGCTGCAGTCAGAGCCATCCCTGACAGAATGGTCCAGGTATCTTTCGTTCATTCGTTTTTTCGTTTATATTGAAAACGAAAAAACGAGAAAACAACTCCTTTTCCGTTTTTTCGTTTTTTTCAGAAAAACTTAAAAACGAAATTATGAGTTCATTATTGGTTTTCTCGTTCCTGAACGGAGATTAAAAAAAAACACCTGATATTCCGATTTTGCCCTGTGGGTGGTGCTACATCTGGAATGCCTGTCACTGGCAGGATATGCGTTCATTGTTTTTCAAATTAAGAGTTTTTTTTCTACTTTAGATTTGTTAGCCTGCAAATACTTTGTCATAATTTATAATTATTCACCCTTTATTTTTTGTCTTGTGACTGGTGTTTGTCCAATACATGTATTGAAATAGGCTATTGTAGCACAAATGTAAAAAAAGAATTTGGCAGATGCCTTTCAAGACATTCCGTTACATGTCACTTTGAATGCCACTGCATAATGAAGACGCTCACCTATTTGTATT
>JAODUH010003970.1:0-11005 GCA_027564835.1 Typhlichthys subterraneus
AATGCGGAAGATGTGTAGCCTTCTTTAAGAGAAGATAGACTAACGTGACAATTGTAAAAAAAAACAAAAAAAGTTCCAGAGCGGCCCAAAAGCCAAGCGGCCCACCGGAAATTCTCCCGATTACCCACCCCGGGCCTGACCACATACGAAAGTGGCCCAGACCTGATGATAAAATATCAGATTCCATGTGATTTGTGCTGTTTACACTGCTCTGAAAAGATCACTTGGGGGCGAAAAAAATCGGATTTGGGACAGATTGGTGTGCAGTGTGAACGTAGCCAAAGTGCACATGTGGAATACTCGCGAACACGAGGGGGCGCGCACAACAAGAATGAACGTAATCCCTGCCATCCAGATGACATCTTCCAGGAACTCTATTCTACCACAGACTTGTATTGTGTTTGTTTGATTTGACCTGAGACTGAGGTAGTATGTGTGTTATTGAATGTGTCCAGAAGATGCACAAGTGAACATAAGTGAAATAAGATACATTAGCAAGTGTCTGTTTAAGTTGCATTTTATTAATGTTTATACATTACAGTGATAATATTGTTTTATGATAAATAATATTGTGTGAAAGCAGGACACACAGCAACATTTTTGTTTATATGTATACGAATGCCACAATAATTGTGTAAAATACAGATTATTGTTAAGATGTATATTTTTGTCTTGTTTATAATTACTTACCGTGGAGTAGGGGTGTCTCGCCTATTTTAATAGATTGTGGAGAGAGGGATTGTTTTGCTAGATTTATATTCACTGCACTATAGGTTACTTCAGGTTCAGGCACCGTGTTAATAAAATCCTGAAGCCCATCTCTTCACATCTCTGTTAGTTTAACCAGTAAAATATGATACAACATACTCAACCTTAGCATCGAGGCTAATTGTATTGGGGGCGGGGACTAAGATCCTTTCGTTACCTCAATCTTTCAGGGTAAATCCACATTCCGTATAACCCCTACATAGCGGGGGAGTAACCCCTCCGCTACACCCGTGTTCTCTTCCTTGTGTTTACCCTGTGTTCTCTTCCTTGTGTTTCCCGTGTTCTCCTTGCGTTCACCCTGTTTTCCTTACTTGTGTTCCAGTCCGTGTTTCCCCTGTATTCTGAGTCTTGCCCTTGTTGATTGTTATTGATTTTCACCTGCCACTCATCTGTGCCCAATGGTCTGTCTTGCCAACTTGTATTTAAACCTTAATGTGTTCTGTTGTCCTTGTTGAATTATTGTTTGCTGTCAGCCCTGTTTTCTTGTTCCTGTCTGCGGATATTAAAACCCATTACCAAGAATACCTTAGTGTCGTGCGTTTGAGTCCACCCTGCCTGCTTTGTCTCTGACAATAACAGCAACACTTCCCCCTTGTCCAGCAGTGTGTGGTTGAGTGATGTAAACAAAGCCATGTGGGGCGGCTTGATTCAGCTGGGGAAAATATTTTGGATGTTATTATGTCTCAATTAAGCATAGAATGTTAAGTTTGTGGGGCATTTTGAGTGAGTGGGGCATTCTCAGAGAGGGATTGGACTTTAATAATCATCTGCATTTGACCCATCCCTCAAGAGAGTAGTGGGCATTTGCATAAATTACTGCATCTACGCATGGAATGGAGTCGATCAGCCTGTGGCGCTGCTGAGGTGTTATGGAAGCCCAGGTTGCTTCGATAGCAGCCTTTAGGTGCCAAGCTGCCAAGTCCTGCTGGAACCTGTCCACAGTCCTGCCACCATGCACAGACCTATCAAGCAAGGAAATGGGCTACAACTGTCGCATTCCCCGTGTCAAGCCACTCCTGAACCTGAGGGAATGTCTGAAGCGTCTTACCTGGGCTGAGGAGAAAAATGACTGGTCTGTCTCTCAGTGGTCAAAAGTCCTCTTTTCAGATGAAAGTAAATGTTGCATTTCATTTGGAAATCAAGGTCCCAGAGTCTAGAGGCACATAATCCAAGTTGCTTGAAGTCCAGTGTTAAATTTCCACAGTCAGTGATTATTTTGGGAGCCATGTCATCTTCTGGTGTTGGTCCATTCCAGAGTCAACTCAGCCGTGTATTTTTGATCACTTCAAATGATTCCTTCTGCTGGCAAGCTTTATAGAGATGCTGATTTAATTTTCCAACAGAACTTGGCACCTGAGCTCATGCGATACAACAAAAAAAAATCACACGGTTAACAATAACCTTTGATTTTATAAAAGCAAATAAGGCTTTCACAACTTTTCCATTTGAATATACTACATAAGCTACAAAAATACATTTTAGATTTGTCATCATGTAATATCTTGCACATTATTGCACCTCCTATGAAATGTAAAATGTCCAAACAGTTTTTGTTTGACCTTTCCTCTTAATTGACCATATCACCCCCTTGTGGTTATGTCATCTTTATAAAAAAACATGAAATTATGCGAAATGTGGAAATGAAAATGCTAAGAGTAAAATACATGTATACAGACTGCCATAAGTAGTTCGATCATTTTTTAAGTATTTATTTGCAGATAAATTGATTGGATTGAAAGCAGATGGACTGTTCTGGAGTTAATAGCCTTGATTGTTACACATTTTTTTGGTTTAAACCTCCTTGAATGAATAAAGGAAATTTATAAAGGACCTATAGCCAGACATCCTTTGTTATTTGCAACATTCACTTAACAAAGTCAAAGATAAACATCCGTCAGTCCTTTTTAGAATGAGGGCCTCTCATTTTCAAAGCTATGTAACCTAGGCTTCCACCTTTCCATTCTTTCAGCTCTGTGGATTTTGTTGCTAAAGCATGGAAGTAGTTTATACAGTACAGTGTGTGTTTTTCTAAGTAGAGTACAGGCCAGAGTATGAAACTTGACAACCCCCACTCTACCCTATTCTGCTGCTGGACCCTCCATAACACAGCTGGAAACTGATCAAATGTCTACAGTATAATAGCAGAGCTCGTGGACAGGACTGATAGAATAATGGCATTGGGCTAGAAGAGGATTGCCATTTTTACTTTGACAAATACAAACTGAAAGTTTATGACCCAGCTAGATTATTTTGATCACTGTTATTAAAACTTCAACTCTATAGCTCCAATAGTTGTCCACACACTATGCTGAGCATGAATCTACCCTGAGCGACACCCCTACAGGTATACTGTTACTGTATGTAAAAAGAAATCTAGTTTAATTCAATATTTATTTATATTACCAATTAAAAATGTGGTTTAATTTAAATTACAATTTTAATTGTTTAGGTTAATATAACAACTTTATGTATTCTCAAATTACCTCTAAAGTACTATCAAACACACAATTTTGTGTTTTTTTTGTAGCAAATAGTATAACAAACACTATTAGCTGGTTTCACAGACATGACTTAAGTATAGTCTAAGACTAAAATAACAGTTTAGTGAAGATCTCCATTGTGATAAAAGCTTTAATAGGCTTAATGTATGTGAAACCGACCCTATAATAATGATAAAAGTATTGCAGTAGACCTTTCACTCTTCACAGTGAGCAATTACATATTTTTGTGTTGGATGTGCGATTTGCATCAGCTGAGTTGCATTGGAGCCTATAAAGGTTTGTGACAAACCTCTGAGGCACTTGTGGTTGTAAAACGCATTTAATATAACTTGTCAATATAACAGTCATTGAAACAATAAAAACACACATGCGTTTCAGCCATTTGGTCTTCATCAGGTCCCTACATGGCTGAAAATCATAGTGTTTTTATCAGTACAATGACTTGTCAATGATTTGACAAGATTTTCAAATGATGACTTTGTTAACAGCTACTGTATTAATTCAGGGTTTATACTAATTCAATTTAAGAAATTAGGCAAAGTCAATTTCACAACAGGCAGAGGCTTTACTAAAGTGTACCGAACAGTCTAATTCCATAATGATCTACCTCGGTTTGCGCATAGCCAACGTAGTCTCTATACTTTTAAATTAACATATTATCCTAGAACACATTTACAAATTCTTCACTTGTCGTTATAATCGTCTAGAAAATGTGTATTTGTGGAGCATCACTGTCCTACTCTTATCTTGGGATTCCTGTGGTCCAGAATAGTAGCCTAATAATTACAAGAGGCAGGTTACGGCCCGCCCAATTCTAGCCCAGCAAATAGACGTCACACAGCGGCTTTCGGTAAGCGAACTCAAACGCAATATATAGAGTCATCTTCCGGCAACCGTGACAAGGTCATCGATCTCGGACCACTGTGGGATAACATCAAGGTCTTTTGTATTTAAGGTAATATAAGATTTAATGCGAGTAGCCTATATTTCTGTATGCACTGAAACGTCTCTACATGCCTGACTCCAGGATTAGGCGATAGCGACGACTCTGACACTGCTTGAGCACAATAAACAGATGATCGTCACCTAGTGTAATAAATTAGATTTGATTAATAATAATAATAATAATAATAATAATAATAATAGGCAATCAACTTGACTAGATAATTAGGCTACAAAATTTCTGATCGATTCTGACCTTGGCGAGGGAATCTACGACGTAACAGCCATTGTGTTTGCTGGTACATTTTAGGATGTGACCTAAATAGGCCTATGTTTGGAATAGGACTGTTGAAATAAATTGCAATGAAAAAAATCTACTGCGCGCCCCAGTCTTATCTAAGACTCACAAGATATGCGTCTGGTTCCGTCCGGTCATAGGCTACTGCAGTAGGCTACGCACAGTCCATCATAAATTTGATAGTGTGGTGGTGTTTTTTTAACCCCAGTTCTTAGTTCTAATTCCTAGTTCTTCCTACTATGAATACAGTGTTTCCTATTACCCAGGGGTTTAAAGAGAATTTGCTTCAGGTTTATGGATGCTTCCGTTATAGTCAGCTGATGGGCTTTGAAATGACACTAAGCTTGTTTGTTCTGTTCTTGATATACCAAGGGATTTCACTGTAGAGTGTAAGGCAAACTGTAATGTTTGAAGTAATTAATAAGCACCCCTCAAAAATCAAACCAACTTTTGTTAAGGGTCTTTCATATTTAAGCAGCTAGGTTACAACTGCTGTGAATGTCCTTTCCAATTTTCATTACTCTTTGAAGGAAGGTCCTTATCATAACCAAGTCACATGAAAGCATAATGTTTTCTCTTGTTTTTATATTTTAAAATAAGGCCATGGCCATGTGTAGATCTGAGAAAATGTAATAATTTACCTTAATTCAATAATTACTTGTAGAAAGTAAAGTTTTGTATTGACAAATTGGTTTCCAACCCCATTGGCAGATTATTCAATTCATATATAATTTCCAGGCTTTTAAAGCCTTTTATTTCATCATGCATGTTGACATTGTATTGCAGTGTAATTATTACTATTTTTCACAAGATAGTTTAACCTATGACCATACACCATCAGAACCACTTCTATAATCCAATGTACAATTAATTGCAGGCTACAAAACACAGGTTTCAAGGTAAAATTCCTCTTTGCCATGTACAGTACATTCCAAGGGGCTCTCAGCAGTCTCAGGTGTGTTACAGTCTCAGGTGTGCCAAGTTTCAAAATTACATTCAAGGGGTAATTTACGTAGGACATATTACTTCATAAGTCTTGCAGTAGGGCCACAATATACTTGTCAATGGACAATGTAAATCTATAAACCTCAATCATAATTCAAGTTGAATTGTTAAAGCAAAGCAAGACTTATTTTCAGCCACTCAAAGCCAACAGAACAGAATATATCAGACAAAATGGCAAATGTCTTCTGATGTATGCTGTGATCTTACAGTATCTACAGTGTCCTACATTTTCCTGCTTCCATGTCAGTTTGTGAGGTCACTATCAAGGCGAAGTAATCGTCAGCATGCTGCTCCACCGTTGGCATATATTTACACTAAACAGCACAACCAGTTTCTTGAGCAACCATGCAGATATCAATTAGCATTTTGGTATTTTATATTGTCTGTTGGAATGGTGGAGATGAACAGGAACATTATTTTACTGTGAGTGAATGTATAAAGGTCCAGTCAGTCCTAAAATGTGCACACAAGGGTTATTGGGGAAGAGGTAGGGTGGGGGTGTGTTATTCTATGAATACTGTAGAGGGAGGAGTAGAGACGAACGCAAGCCTCTCACCACTCAGATGTGGGAAGGACATGCACTAAAGATCAAAACAACCTGTATAGATATGAACCATATTTCATCCTACATCTCAACCAGAAAATGCTTTCTCTCATTTACTTATAGACAGAATCATCTTTAAAATTACACACTGTAACCCCATCTGCAACTTGGTAAGGGGTTGTTAAGAAATTGGTCCCACTAAGCTTTATTTTATATACATAATGGGCGACGGGGCGGTGACAGGTGATCCAAAAAGTCGCTGGTTCGATCCCGGCTTACTCCTCACCAAGTGTCGAGGTGTCCTTGAGCAAGGCACCTAAGCCTAACTGCTCCCGAGGGTTGGTCGCGCCTTGCATGGCAGCAATCGCCATCGGTGTATGAATGACTGGGTGAATGTGAGGCAACACTGTACAGCGCTTTGAGTGGCCAGAAGGTTAGAAAAAAGAGCTATATAAATGCAGTCCATTTTACTGTATACACAGTATGCACTACACATACTGTATTAGTATAACAGAATTCGTCTGACAGGACAACAGTATGGACTTTTATATAAACATTCACACTCACAAAAGTAAGGAAAAAGAATGAGCCATCATTACACCGAATTGCTAACATAGCCTGTTAAGACCATTCATTTTGAAAGCTCTGTAATTTGTTCCATTGTCAGAGGCAGTTCTAATAGGTGTCAATCAATCATTAGTAGGTGATAGAGCACATTCAACAACAAACAGACAAATATAACTTATTTGGATGCATTGCTAGTTATTTAATGTAAAGCCAGCATTATTTCTACAGTTACGCTATAGGATACTATAACTGTTTTTAAATGTTGAATGCTCATACAGTGTGTAAAGGTATGCTTGAATGAGCAAAGATTCATGCTAAAATGCTTGAAAAGCCAACAGCTCTGCTCGGGGGGAGGGGCGATATATCGAATATACTTGATGTACTGTATATCGTGGCATGTTCTACACACGAACATCAATTTTAATTGACATTTTTGTTTTTAAGACGCCCGCATGAGATGTGCTTTGTTTATCTCGCTATCTCAAAAACATTATGTTGTACATGACTTATGATAGTCGAGTGTGTTTGAGATCAGCGAGATGTGTGTTTGTATTTGTTCCCCGAAGCAACTCAGTGCTCACCACTTTCACTCTCCGCATGACCTACTGTAACTCTGCAGTGCCCACACTCACTAAAACATTACAACAAGTACAACAGAAACACGCCACCAGTTTGTCAGGAGACTAACAATGGCTAAATAATGTTGAAATGGTTTGAGTTTAAAAGGTCTGATGAGCAGCAGTAATATGTTCAGTGCAATATGTTGCAACAAGTACGGAAAACACTCTTTTTCCATAATTTACAACAGTGACATAAATGCCAGACTGCATTAAACCTTGTGGTGTATGTACAGTAGTGCAATACAGACTGAAAAGCCATCACTTAAAACAATATGATTTGCAAGCTTCATTTATAAGACCCAAATATTCATCTATTTATGTAGGCTATGCTAAAGGATTAACTATCCCTATACACGTCAGATACTGTATGTGCACAAACAGTTCCCCATACAAAATGTAAGTTCATTTTAAATCATAATGTGCTAACTGGAGACATTTTACTTGTATATACATTTTGTGTTCCTTTTTATTTAAATTTTGATAAACTTTGTTAGTAAACAAGTAGAAGAACCAATTGCAGTTATTTAAATCAAAGACTTATAAATAAAGGCATTTGTGACATATCACATGTATTTGGTTTACACTTAACTCAAATACAAAATATCTAGATCTACATGTTTCGCCATTCAGCACAAATATATCGATATATTCCTTTTGGTCTATGTCACCCAGCCATAATCTGTACTATCCTTGCCCCTCCCACAGAGAAACGTACAATCTTCTAGAGACAAGAAGTCTTGTGTAGATAGTTTGTGGACATAGGTTATTTTGGTTTATTTGATGTTGAATTCTTTGTTGTCTCTGAAAGTCTGAATGATGAGCCTGGGACAGCAACAGATGGCAACTTCTTCTCATGGTTTTTGATTGACTCATAGCCGATGCAGCCCTCTAAAGTAAACAATAAACATATCACATGAATGTGATTAGTGTAATATAATACAAATAATAAATAATAATAATAAATAGATACAATAATTAGGCAAATAGAGTCCAACAGAACTCAAAGTGGCCTGAGCTGTGGTCCTGTGTTGAGATCATGCTAATAATCTCATGATCCTTTAATGTTATTATACACAGAAACAATCATTTTATAACCAGCACCTTGTTTTATTTGTTATTATCAGGCTGGGAGTTATTCCACAACTTTGTTTTATGGTCTGATTTAAAAGAATATGAATTGACAATGGAACACAATTATTTTTGTTTGATGAGACCGTGTATTTGTATGTTGGGAAAGACCCCTGCCTAGAAGCCTTTATGAACAAGATGTGTTTGCCCAAACCCTATGGTCTCATTGTTTCACTAGGGTCTTCCTTCTGCTGAGAAATTCAGGTTTGTTGATCCATATATTGACCCTTTTTGCAGTGAGATGAGTTGTCAACTTGATAAGAATATTATCTTAGAACTGTAGTGTAATGCGTTTGGGTCAACATTTCAGCTGTTGGTTAATGATGAACTAGTAAATATACTAAGCATGTCGTAATTGGTTTCCTTTGAGGTAATATTGCACTGATATAACATTAAGTTAACAAAATGCTAAGTGACAGAGAAACAGCCTGGGGAGGTCCATTGTGTGTTTAAAACGTATTGTGTTGCTGCCATATTGTGTTTCTGTTTTCTGGCAACTCTCTTGGTTACACAGTCACCTGCAATAGGACTCTATGTATATAGGCCAAATATACGGTACCCCAGAGTGCAGAGGTAAACTTGACTCTGTGTCCATCTAGTATAGCAAGAAGGCAATTGACCTTTCGCCAGAAGCAAGTTTGCCACGCCCATGGGCGGGTCTGTCGGACAGCTGACACACATGGCTCTGAGCTGACTAAAACAGAGACGACTGATAACTCCCATACATCCAACACTGTGTCATTAACAATAATGAGAGAAATCAGAAAACAGCAGGATTTAGCTACCTGATGGATTCAGTTTCTCATTTAAATCTAGTAGCCTACTATTTCATTTAAAAATAAATCAAACCATTAACTGCAGCCTATCGCTGGGTCATGCTGGTGGTACATTCCCACAGCGAACTACTATCTACAAAAATAGGCTTGCTTACTACAGTGATATGACACAATGTTTGTCCGGCACAATGTTTGTCCGACACAATGCGGTGCATGGCAACATTTCGGTCTTCTGATTAGTCAGATTGCCTGTCAATCACACTCTGGCGAAAGGTCATTTGCACTGGCTTTGCCAAATTAGCCTTTAGTGTTGACCTTGAACAGAGCAGCCAGGTGGTTTGGAACAGTGCCTCCTGCCAAATATTTCAGGGTGGGCAAATGCTTTGGGAATCCATTCAATAGGTAAATCTAAGTAAATCATTCTGGAGAAAGCTTGTCGATCAAAACAAAAACATCTCTCTCCCTTCATTGCCATATGGTGCTCCGTCAGAAGCTCTGCCCACCACACATTGAAAACATATGCACAGGTGGTGCGGTCTGCACCACTTTGTTTACTGTATACAGAGCCTGGGCAGTGTAGAAACATTATTTTTTCAGAACAAAGAGCAGTCAGCTACCAGACCAATGAGATATTTGATGAATTTAACAGTGCTTACAATCGCTTACTATAACCTTTTAAATTAGATAGCTAACCTGACATTGTCACATTGCATTGTAGCCTACAATTTGTTTGAGATTCTCTGGTAACCTCACTAGTGTAATAGTAACACTAACCTACCCCATGTGCATTTTCCGTACCAGTGAGCAAGGACGTGTGGTGTGATCAAATAAACCATTGCCAGTCAATGCCATTGACTTCAAGTCATTAATTGAAGGATAGACAAGCTGATAGCTGCAGCAAAGGGAAATGGAACATTTGGTTAAATAAGGCAGGCATGTTTTATAATAAGGTTGTGTCATTTCAGTATTCAGATATTTTAAAACGCTATTAAGTAAACTGAATGGTGTTGTCATGAGACTGAGTATTAGTATATACTGTAAATCGAAGTCTGGTGCAACTCTAATGTAGCCTAATCACCTTGTTTCGCCAAAAGGGAGTTGACCTAAGCAAATCCATTTCACAGCAAACAGATGTATTACCACAAAGAAATATACATTTAGGATGGATTTTTTTGTCTGTAAATAGTAGGATCCTGTCAAACATTGGTTGCCACGTTGATTGCCACGTTAGGCTTGTATCACTCACCTGTGATCATATTTCCAACGATCTCTGAAACCATATTCCATGATTCATTTTAAGAATTATATAAGCTGTATGATGCCAGAGATGCATCGTAAATAATAGGAAAAACAGGGACACGTTATGTTTTTAACATGTTTTTGTTTTATGTTTTTTTTGTAAATTTACAAGTTTAAAAAAATTAGGAAGTTGACAATGCAGTGAGCATCTACCCTGCCATTGGTTGTCGATGAAATCTGTTAATCTGCATTTGATCCAGTGTTGCCAACTCCTCAGTAAGGAAAGTAGCTATTGGCTGTGCTAAATGTTGCTAGATGACGTCATCGCCTAATTTACATAATTTGCCATGTGATATGCATGTCATTGTGAATGACGCTGTGAGAGAGGAATAAAGTCGTGAGAGAAAAAAGTGAGTAAAAACACCCGAAATATATTTAGAACTACTTTCTTCTGTCGATTCATGTTTTTTTTATGTATATATATTTTTTAATATTACAATTCCAACCCTCCTTTATCCGGGCTTGGGACCGGCAAAATGGAGAGACACTATGGCGGAGATACAATTTTTTTTTTAATCCGTATAGTCCACTAAAGGAGCCTACAAGTCACAGTAAAA
>JAODUH010003971.1:0-33771 GCA_027564835.1 Typhlichthys subterraneus
TATATATACTCTATATATATATATAAAGACGTGTGTGCGTGTGTGTGTAAAGCATGATTCTAAATTGAGCAAATGGAGGCAAGATGGAGAATCCATGTATCTATCCATCAGCTTGGAATGAACACACACACAGTAAAAGTGTGCATAGTAGAGGGAACAGACAGTTCTCCTCTGGTCCTTACCATTTAAATGCACTGGGAAGAGTGCATGACAGAAAAGAGAGCAGGGACTACAGACTAAAGGAACTACAGACTAAAGGAACTATGGAGCGGTGTTTGATAAAGCTTTTTGTATTGTATAGAGTGTACTCTATATTCACACACAAATACAAATTAATACTTCATAGTCTGCATCCACCTATTGGTCATTGACTCAGACTGTTGCTTTAAACATTTAGGTCAATAAGGGATTTACAGTATGAGATAACAGTTTTTAAATAACCTGTCTCTAAAAGACAGAATGATTTGACTATGCCACTGAGAGAGACTAGATTATACTGTATGGTGTTGATTAGAATGTTGTCAATACTGTTAATTAAAGGAGTGGCAGTCTCTATGAATGTAATGTAAATGGACGGCTTTTATATAGCGCTTTTATCCAAACGCTTCACAGTATTTTGCCTCACATTCACCCATTCACACACACATTCACACACCGATGGGGATTGCCACCATGCAAGGTGCGACCAACCGGGAGCAGTTGGGGGGTAGGGGGTTAGGCATCTTGCTCAAGGATGCTTGTAGGTAGGTCAACACTGGGGTTTGAATACACAACCTTCACCCAGACCACTAGACCATCCAGAAGGGGACTCTGTTGAACCAAGTGAGAACAGGCAACCAGAGAGTCAATCCTGGGTGATCTAAAATGATAGATATCGGTCTGCTCTGGTTAGTTTATCCCAGTCTTGTGTTAACTTAACTTAAAATCAAACTAAACACTCTTGACCCACAGTACAATAATTCTCCTGGAGTGATCTAAAATGATAGAAATTGATCTGCTGTGGTTAGTTTATCCCAGTCTTGTGTTAACTTAACTTAAAATCAAACTAAACACTCTTGACCCACAGTACAATAATTCTCCTGGAGTGATCTAAAATGATAGAAATTGATCTGCTGTGGTTAGTTTATCCCAGTCTTGTGTTATCTTAACTTAAAATAAAACTAAGCACTCTTGACCCACAGTACAATAATTCTCCTGGGTGATCTAATATGATAGATATCGGTCTGCTCTGGTTAGTTTATCCCAGTCTTGTGTTACCTTAACTTAAAATCAAACTAAGCACTCTTGACCGACAATTCCAAAATAAATTAAGCAGGAGCAGGTAACAGTGATATCATAGTGTTCATATCACTACACAAATTCAGAGAGGCAACTTCAACTATTACAAATGAGAAAACTGTCCTAAAAGCTTAAGTGCACATGGAGAAACGTTCATAAATAACTGAACCAGCAAAGATTCTCTTCAGGGATCTGAGATGGCGGCCTGTATTCTGACCTCCCATTGGTCTCAGCTTTAGAAAGCTCCTCTCAGCCAATCTCAAACATTTGGCCTGGGTACATGTGAAGAATAAGGAGACAAGCAGCCAATGTAGAACATGCGATGAGCCAAAATAGAAGACAGAAGCTGAATGTTACCAATGAGCCCCCATATTAGAAGTAACTTCTCTTAATTTGCAAATGTTCTTCAGGTTACCCCTGCATGGTGAAATATATACAACTGACAGTTTTAAGCAGACATAAACACACCGCTTCGAAGGGGTCAGTGGGTAAAATAAATGCAATAGAAGAAATGTGTTGGGTGAGGGACGTCATGTCAAATGGAGAGCAATAGCGAGAAATGTGTTATGACAGGTAAGACAATGGGGAATGGCAATGGGAGGCAGAAATCATAGGGTGGGGAGCAGAGCAAGAGCAGGATGGCATCTGACTGTTATCGTGACTCATCCAGCTAGCCCAGTAGACTCCTCATTTAATTAAACATGAACTCAAACCTCAGATTTCTGCCTCTCGTGTGTTATTGGACTACTACACGTGTTGTCCTCCATGTATTCTATGACAGATGCAAACACTGGCTGCAGTCACTCCATGTCACAAAGGAGTCCTGCTACTGAGGTTTAGGAGAGGCGAGGCGGACTCGAAGACATACTACATACTACATACACACCACGCTGGTGTGCGTACTTATCAGTGTTGGGCAAGTTACTCAGGAATTGTAATAAGTTACTATTGAATTCTCCTTAAAAATGTAATATTACTTTATGTATTATTGGGTATTAAAAGTAATTAGTTACGTTACTAGTTACTTAATAGTTAATAAATTACTTTCGCTATCACTACCCTGCCTCCCCCCTTCTGAAAAATGACAGCCTGTGCAGCCAGCTGATTTTATAATTTAATCCTCTTTATTAGAACAATTATTACCCTTAGGTGTCAACAATCAGCCAAAGTGAAAACATTGCAGCCTCTCAAACCAGATGATTGACAGATCGGTTCAATTGGACAACCCTAAATTGGCTAGGACCAGATATCTCGTTCTTGTAACGCAGTAATGCAGCATTACTTAGATTAGTAATAGCAATATTATTACAGTTTTGGAAATAGTAATTAGTTACACTACGTTAGTGAAAAGTAATTTTACAGTAACTGGTAACTAGTAACTAGTTACTGCCCAACACTGTTATCTTCAAATGAGCACCTAACTGATTATCCAACAGTTCATATCTACGTTCAGTGTATTACAGGGGATCCATGTCATATGCCTTGTGTTCTCTATAGTTCAAATGTTAGGCCAACCTAGTACCACTACTGAATGTTACCAACACTTATTCTGACATGCAGTAGCAGCCGGAAGGAAATTACCTTGTTTTTGTCAGCTTTTATTTTTTTACATTTATATATTTTCTTCTTGGAAGCACAATTGTTCATGTAGCCTATTCCATCTCTATGAATGACAGCTTAGTTTCAGAAGGAAGGCAGTAGTTCAACACACATGTAATGTTTGTCAGGAAGAGAAAAAACTGAATGTCTAGAATCAACTTAGCAAAATATGTCTAGTTCGGCTGCGTCAGAAGTGCCTAAGATGATCTGAAAGAGACCTCTAGTGGTTGTAATTATTACACTGAAACTCAAGTGTTTTTCTCACGTTTAAAGTTGACTCACCGAAACAAACAAGGACATTAAAACATTCATACTGGATTAGTCTCACCAAGTGCTAAATCACTCGAGAAAAGTATTCTACAAAAAGATGAGTTGAAAAGTTAATATCAAGTCTTTTATTTGGTATACAGATATTCAGATTTATACAGTATATAGTTATATGTATATATATTTCACACATGTGCCACTGCAAAATCACAGACAAACGCATTTTTTGATATGGCGGTAAAGGGAAAAGACGTGTCATAAAATGTGCTTAACTAATCAAGAAAAAACTAAAAAAAAAAAAAAGGAAAATTAAAAAACCGTGAAGCATTTAAATGATTTAACCGGAATGATGAGGTAACTGCCAGGCAGAAGAACAACCGCTTACAATTCTCAATTCATGTTAACAACATTAATAACTATAATAAACTATATATATATATATATATATATATATATATATATAAACAAACGGATAACGTAGGCTATCAAGAGGCATAATGGCAGCATAGACCCCAAGTGTCAAACCAGGTAACACACACACACACATAATACATACATACATACAGTGCATACACATACAAAGTAAAGTCAGTCAGTCTCAAGAGCAAATGCTCTCATGTGTCATCACTCCTGTCTGACACTTATTAGAAACTCAAGCATGTTCTGCAACACCCGAGCGTTGCGTTACATCACACACACACACGTACCTAATCCCAGAATCATGGGTCAACGTGCACGCACACGAACGCACAGTGCAGCATGAAATCTCAAGATTTGAAAAACCACGGTCAAACCGAAAGGGAACGAGTGGCTAACAGAATAAAGACATCTGGGGGAAGAACATAAAAATAATGAATGAATGTACAGTAAAAGAAGGAATCATCAACAGTCCAAAAACAAAACAAAACACAAAAGAGGAAAATGCCATAAGCCCGGGGAGGAATTGATGGTGTGTGCAGGTACAATTGTGTTTACACATTAAGGGCGGAGGTGGGGGGCGGGGAAACCAAGGGCAGTGCTCAAACAGTTTGGACAGTCAGGAGTATCTGGTTCCCCCTTGTGGTCACTCGGAGTCTCGCTGTACCTCTGACGCGTCTGCTCGACAGATAGGACACGTCCTGTTGGCCTGAGGGGAGTCAGAGCAAAAGAAGAGGAATTAGGGGTAGGGCTGTCGCGGTGAAGAATATGCACATGCGGTGATTTAGGTTGGCCCAATACCAGTCTGCGGTATCATCGCCATTTTTTGTTTTTGTTTTGATCGGTCAAAAAAGTATTAATTTAATGACTAAATTAAACCGCATAAATTAATATTTGTCTTGTGCTCCATTTTCTGTGAGCAGAAGTCAATGCACTGACGTTGACCTCATAACTCTTAAAAGTGGCATTAGAAAAAGATGTATCTAGATGAAAGCAGGTCCTTGTCCAGCCTCTTGGGACAGTTTGGACAGTGACAGCTGACAATAGTGTCGTCCAAATGGAGAATGTCTGTGTCAGATGCATTCTCACCTAAGCTGTGTGAATTCTCCGCAGCATGTTCAGGGTATGATCGGTCACACGTGCAAAATTGACAGCTGCCAATATTTACTTCCATTCAACTGTACATGCAACATAAGGAGTGAATAAAGCCTTCGCTTCTGTGAATGGCATCATCAGTTTGATCATAGTTCAACACAGGTGAACTTTGACCGCTGAATTTGCAGCCTCAACCAACACCAAGGATGCGTGTGTGGATGACCCCATAGAGCTGCAATTGGATGTACAGTAGTTGTCTTAGCGAGGCAAAGGAAATGTGCAACCACAAATGTGTGTAACAATGCTGGGTTTGTACAATGTTTATAATGGTAGCTGCAAACTGCTCCCTACACATTTTCCCGTAGCACAACAACGCCCGCTCCTGTCAAAACCACTGACGTTTGTGTGACCAATATACTGTAGCTCATACGGACTAAACCAGGGAGATTTGTTCCGTGCATCTCACCTCCTGCACAATGCATTTTGCATCGGAAGGCGGTGGTCCATCGCATGCCCAGTTTTCCCCCCCATTCGTGTATGCGTGACCGCAGCCTTAACAAAAGTAACTAAGGCGGGCGGAGCAATCTGTCCTTCTTGCAATATATGTTCTATAATTAAGTAAACATTTGGGGGAACATTGCTATATTTTAGCAATCACTTTTCGGTAATGTGCCAAATTAAACTACTAGTTAGTGAAATCAAAGTCATGTGTTGCAAGAACAATGGGCATTTTTATTGGAATTGTATCATCAGTTGACTCAGATCTGTCGGCTTTAATTCCCGAACTTTAATAATAACGAGCAACTTCAGGTAGTTTTAATATCGGTTTCCAATCGCATTATTCGTTCCTTCCCATATAATGGATTCTGGTACACCCCTAAATACAGTGTAGTTTGTAGTAATGCAGTCTTTAGATTACAGTAAAAGAATAAAAAGCTCTAGCGTCTGGGAAATAAAATAAAAAGTTGATTATGATGATTCTTCTTCAAGCAAACCAGCTTTCAGCCAAAACTGGCCTAGCCATTGAATGCAGTAATTGAGTGACACTGTGGGTTAGAGCTCAGGTCTATTCTTGCATGGCATGAGTCTGAAGGCTGGTCAACTCACCCTGAGCCACTTGTCGACACACTTCCCATGGAACTCGTGGCTGCAAGGCAGGACTCTGAGCAGCTGGCGGGACTCAAAGTCACTCATGCACACCACGCACCTGCAGCCCAACACAAAGCATTATGCAGAGAACTCATACAACACATACCAACTTCCTGATATCCTCATGGGCATTTAGGGCATAGTCAGACTTCCATATGGCTCCATTTCATATACACACCAAGGTCAAAGGCTTGAAATCCACTAACCAAACAGCCTTCAACCAAAACATAAATGTGGTATTCTCGAGCCAGAATTTTCCAGATCTTGTTGAACTTACCCATTTTATAAAAAGGTAAAGTCAAATTATTTTTAGTTACTACAGCTATAAGTAATTGAATTTATGTATTTATTTATTTGTTATTTTTTAATGGAGGAGATTCCACAAAAGACAATGAATGCATTAGCCCAGCGTTTCCCCCAGCTCTGGTCCTGGGGACCTTGTTGGGGCAGGAAGTCATCTAAAACATGCAGGCCCCCAAGATGACGGTTGGATGGGGCCCCAGGACGAGGGTTGGGAGACACCGTTAACCCTTATTAATGACACACTAGCCAGGTGTGTGCGCGCCATGCTGCACTGTTTGTATTTATTGTAATCTCAGGACCTGCAAAAAGCCTGTACTCACAGCGTTTGTTCTGATTGGTGGTTGTTAGGATTGAACCTATAGGAAGGCAGCTGTTCAATGTCGCCCTTGGTTAGTCCTCTGAGCTTGGCCTCTCCTAGTCGCTCAGCCAGGTTCAGGAGGGCCTGGAGCACATGGGCAACATGGCACAAAACTCATTGTCTGCAGACAGTCACATACAGAAGCCAGGTACTTAAAAGACTAAAACAACAGTTTGACAGTAAAACGTTAAAGCAAACCTCATAATTTTCCACCTCTCCGTCATCCACGTCAAGCTCTAAACTAATTGCTGGACCTGTGGGCTGGACTGGCAGCATTGAGCTGAAGAAGGAAATATTAGAAGACAGACATAATTATACAAGATGAAGTCACTTAACTAAAATGAAAGTGCAGAATCGTAACTAAAGCACTGTAATGTGACACGCTCAGATACAGTCACTACAACAGAAATGTGGCCACATGGGTAAATTTCTTAGACTTTAAACCCTTGGTGTGTTTCATGGTGAACTGCCATACGTTGTTTGGCATTAGCAGGCAATAACACCTTGCCCTTACCCTGCACTCACGCCGCCATATACAGCTACAAAGCGACAGCCCTTCATTAATTTCAATGAGCGCTGGGCGACTATGGGCGACACTAAGCGACAAAGCGGCCAGCGACTTGGCGACTGGGAAAGCTTGCGTTATACTTGCACGGTGTAACAATCAGAGAGTAGGTGTGTCAGCGACGCCCCACCTCTTGCCGACTAATAATGGAGCGAAAACTCTGTGCTTGTTCGTTTACCAGGACATACGTTTGTACTCTTGTACCCTCTTTGAGTGACAGGACAGACACGCCTACCAGCGACAGCTACAAAGAGACATGGCTACAACCAGCTACAAATATCGCTGGCAGGGGAATAAAAAAGTAAGTATGGAAAAAAAAAAAACAATACTGCATAGTGTCGCGATATTTCCCATGGCGATACTATATCGATACACAGACGCATTTTCATTATATAAATCGCACATGAGAATTTATCTTTGTTTATACAAAATGTAGGCTTTATTTATGCTTTATGTCAGTTAGTCGGCTTGATAATAACAGCAATGCAATTTATGTGACCGATTTTGACAAAGATATCCTTTTGGGGACATCAATTAAAGTTAGAATAAACAGTAAATTGCAGAATATCACATTATCATTGTATAGTGGCATAAGAATCGGGATAATATCGTATCGTTGGGCCTCTGGTGATTCCCGCCCCTGATGAGTGCAGGGTTAAAGTGATGTAATGCCAGTCAGAGCAAATGAAACCTCTTTAAAAGAAGAAAAAAGGTGCTTACAGGAAGTAAGGCAGGAAGCTGGGGTGGTAGGGCGAGGGCGGCAGTGGCTGCTGTGTGCGATAGCGTCGCCCCTGGATACGCCGAGGCATAAAGTTGGGGTAGGACTGGAGAGGAGAGGCGAGGTGGATCAGACAGGAGTGTGGTTGATTCAAATAGCATCAACATTCAATACGATTAGACCCAGACTGAAGGGCTACATATTAATGGGACACATAGCACACACACAAACAACTTGCGGTGTTCCAAACACATTCAGCCGTCTAGCGACTTTTAAATGAGGCTCCAACGAGAACCAATGAAGCTACAGTTAATGTGATAGTGTCACTGCTGACAGAAAGGGCTTGGCAACCTTTTGAGCTTTGATTGACATGCTGTTGGACTAATAGTATTCATGATTTTATAAAAAAAAAGACCACTTCCACCACGTAACATCATGACCAGCTCCCCGGTGTTTTCTGTTCATGTACCCCAACGATGTAACGTTTTTTCTCTCCACCAGGGACCGCTCTTTCCAACATATTTAAAGATGTTTTACTGACAACCGTAATAAATATAACAATCGCAAGAGACTAGTTGTCTAATTACACAATAATAAATAATAAAACGTGAGACACTCTGCAAGTGTCTCACGTTTCTTTAAGTCTGCTGGGCGGAGCTTCAGTACTAACCGAGTTCCTGTCTAAACAAAACATCTGATGGTGGTCAAAGATCTGAAGCAGGAGAAAACACAACAACAGTATTCAAAGAAATATTGTTGAGTTTTAGGTTAATTGTATAGAACACCGCAAGTACAATTTGAAAACAGAACCCCTGAGTTCACAGTACCTGACCCATGTATATTTTGAATGATATACTACGGATATAAGTAATAGATTTAAAAACTATTATTAACTAGCTTAATTGAGGACGGACAACATGTATGCAATGCCAGTATCAAAATATCGTTGCCATAACTTCTCCTTGAAAAATATTTGAGCTTCACCTAATAATTCCTGTTTGACTGAAAGAAAAAGAAGAACTATAAACCATCAGTCTCACTAGTAAATGCTCCCTCTGAAACAACAACAACAACAACAGAGACGTGGCCTCACCACTCCAAAGAACTCCTGTGGCAAAGGATCATGGGAGAGAAAGTGGAGCTGGGCAGAGTGTGGCGTGAGGACCGGGTGGGCGGCAGGGGAATAGTGGAGCCCCGCCCCCAGAGATAGATGCTCTCCGAGCAGCTCCACGTCATTCTCGATCCTTTGTAACGGCTGTGGAGGAGGGCGGGAACATTAGGATGGAGAGGAACGCATAACCAATGTCCTTACAGGCAAGTCTTGCCACTCGGCAGCCATCTTTGAAGCTCCCCGGTAGTTATTTAGGAAGACTATTGAAATTAATGGGGAGAAAGCCATAACTGCATTTTCAATTGTCACCAGGACATAAAAACTGCATGTATACAATCACCAGTAAAATTTCATCCCAATGCTTACACACTTTATGACTTTGCCCACAAAACAACACAGATTAAACACACAATTGGTTAAATAGGTTAATGCTTTACAGTTACAAAACTTCCAAATTTGCCATTTCAAAATTCTCCCATAGAGCTCAATTCAATATGGCTTCTGAAGACATTGATAACAACCCATTAATTTGAATCAGGTGTGTTGGAGCAGGAAGACATCTACAACATGCAGAACAGTGGGTCATCCGGGACCAGTGGTGCATTCAGAATTGGCGAACATAGCAAACGTTTGTAAACTTACTTAAACAGTTTTACGTTTGCATGGTGTTCGCCGCAAACATTTGCGAACAAAAGCAAATGGTTTGAGGTAGCTCTCGGCAAACACACGTTGAAGCTGGACGAAGGGCAACAGTTTAAATTTAATAGTTTTATGTTTACACGAATCGAAAATGCAAGTTCAAAGCAAACCTGTTCATCACGAACGTTCGCCACTGTTTGCCAATTCTGAACGCACCTCAGGATTAAGAAAGGCTGCTCTAAACAAGCGTTTCCCAACCCTGGAGTACCACTGGGCCGCATGTTTTACATACGTCTCCCTGCTGCAACACATCTGATTCAAACGAATGGGTCGTTAATCAGGTCTGATAACGGAGGGTTGAGAAACGCTGCGTTAAACCGATCCGCTAAACCGATCCGGGCAACGGAATCTCTCCCTCTATCGACAGGGCCTTACTCACCGATCGAGCCTGCTGCGTGGAGTAGGGTCCGAACTGCCCCGGCTGGGGCAGGTGGTGAGCGTGGTGGTGGGAGAGGTGGGGCGCGGGGTGATGGGAGAGGTGGGGCGGGGGCAGCAGGAAGGCGGGGTCACTGGACAGCAGGGAGGGGAAGGGGTAGGGCATGGGAAGGTGCTGCACAGAGCAGGTCTGCAGGACCTGGAGGTGTAGAAGGCCACGTTTGTGTCAGGCACACATATATTCAAGTGCTTTTATTGTCACATACACATACAGTACATGCAGAGAAATTCATCCTCTGCATTTAACCCGGCCCTCAAGGGAGCAGTGGGCAGCCGCTGTGCAGCGCCCGGGGACCAACTCACGATATAAACTAGAGTCACTGGTCACATGGCACTGACTGGAGAGTGAACCTGACATGTTTTTTGATAGTATCGATTTAATTTTTTTACTAAATTTATTTGACAAATGAGTGGATGAGAAATATTGTTGGAAACAAGGCGATTCCAGGGCGATTTTCAGAACATAAAAATTGTGATATTTATAAAAATGGGAATTGTGCCAATATTAACACATGCACTTATGTGCAGTTATTTTTTTTACAGCTAAAAAAAAAAAAAAAAAAAAAATACTAAATTTAGAGTGCAGTTACACTTTAAATTCTGGAATAAATTAAAGACTACAACCCGACTATGGATAAGAGGATGAGGATGGATTAAGAGTAACATGTCTCTCATACACACACACACACAACTTACAGGCGGGGGCACACTGCAGACAGGGTAGTGCTGTCCACTGAAGACCACCGAGCATGCTGGGATTTGCTGCGGGGTGGACCGAGGAGGAAGACCGGGTGGCGCCCCCGGAGGAGACATGGAGTATGACACTGGGGCTGAACCCTAAATGCAAATAGCGCAAGATAAATGGTTTTCATTGTTGGCGCACTGCCTGCTGACATGCTAACTTGCTAGCATATTAGCCTAAGCTTGCTAGTCTAACCACATGTTAGCTTGCTAGTCTAATCACCTGTTAGCCTGCAGGCCTACTAACCTGTCAGCCTGCTAGTCTAATCATCTGGTGTCCTAGCCTGCTAGCATACCAACCTGCTAGCCTATTAGCCTACTAACCTGCTAGTCCAAGCACCTGTTGTCCTACTAGAATATCAACCTGCTAGCCTATTAGCCTACTAACCTGCTAGTCTAATCACCTGTTGTCCTACTAGCATATCAACCTGCTAGCCTATTAGCCTACTAACCTGCTAGTCCAATCACCTGTCATCCTGCTAGTCTAATCATCTGTTGTCCTGCTAGCATAGTAGCATACTAGCATACCAACCTGCTCGTGGAGGTCCAGCATCATGCTGCTCTGCTGTTGTTGGGGATGGGCCGAGTGGTGCAGCAGCCGTGGCGACAGGTTGGGAGACTGGTGGAGGGGCCGGGGGGAGAGGTTGGGCGGGTGGTAGCCCGGCCGTTCCTCCGGGCCGGGCCCGCGGAGCGGAGGGGGCGGCTGGCTGTAGGGGGCATAGCTCGGCGGGGGGGCCAGGTGGCGGTAGTTCTCATCCTGGTGGCCGGGGGAGAGGCCGTGGTGAGAGTGCAGGTGGTGAGGTGGGTGGTGGTGGTGTTGGTGATTGTGGTGGGGGGGGTGGTGGTGGTTGCTGCTGTTGTAGTGGTGATGGTGGCTGTTCATGTTGTTATTGCTGCTGCTGCTGTTGATGTTGCTGGTGTTGTTGTGCGGGTGGTGGTGCCTGGCGAGGCGATCCCTGCGCCCACGTTGGCGCCTGATTGGAGGGCTGCAGTGACACAAAGGGGGCAGCAAAATGATAAACAAAATAATAAACAAAAGGTGGACCAGAATTTACCATGAATACGACTACAACACAGAACAGTGAGACAGGAATCCAACAAACTCTTAAATACTATTTAATCATCCACCTTAAGGTGCCTACTTGTGATAAGCGGCAAAATAGATCTGCGCTGGCTGTGCCGTTGTTTTCCATGGGGAGAGTGGTGACACCCAACTGTGCGGTACAGCTAGTCCGCTACCTTTGGCGTCGTGCATATCTTGAAATTGCCACCTTGCGCTGTGCTCAAAGTTCAACTAATTTACACTCAACAACAGTGAGAGCAGAGCTGTAGCCTATGTGACTGACAGGCCATACTCTGCCTCTGTAATCCTCAATGTTTTCCCGGTTTGAGGGGTTAGTTTACCCTCCGATTAGGTTAATACTCTCATATTGTTAGTCAGATGTTGAAATGGAGACGACGTGTGGCCTATACTACAAATAGAGTTAAACCTACTAAGATTTAACTCAGGGTTATCAGGGAAACTCAGGGTTGACAAACTTCCTGCCGAAATTGATGTTAAATGGGAGCGACAATGAGACATCATATAGATGTTTGTAATTACGGACTAGCTCTACCAACTTCTCTTTGAAACTCTCTTTTTTTAGAGGCTGCTGTTGATTTGTCTGTCCGATCCTGATATTCCTGTGCTGTATTGCACCATGCGTACACGTAGCGTTAATTTCTGAGGAAACGCACAAACTACGCTCTAAATGAACACAGGATACGCGCCCAATACGCATGGCAGCCATCTTGCGTACATATAATTAAAAGCAAATATATTGGGGGCAACAAATGTGTACAGAATACTTTCTTGCATGCATGTCCTACTGTACCTTACAATTCTCTATTAAAATATGATTTTACAAACGACCCGATTCTTCATTATCACGGGGTGGACAATGAATGCAAATAAACTTATGTATGTATGTAAATAAAACAAAATGGTGTGCAGTGCCCATCCTAGAACTGATAAATGTTTTATCAGGCACCGCATCGAGTGGTGGAACGAACTTCCAGCAACAGTCAGGACCGCTGAAACATTACCCATCTTCCGCAAGAGACTCAAGACACACCTCTTCACGATCCACCTTGACTAACAACCTCTCCACCTCCTAGCACTCAATTTCAACTCTATTTCTGTCTCTTTATTCACTTTTTTGAAAAAGCTCTTATGTATTTAGCACTTTAGTACTATGCACTTTTATATTCCGGCCACTAGAACTTTGTTGGATGATTTAATTATATATTGACGTGGTTGTATACATGAGGCATAATGCTGTAACTATTCTAATAAAATAGTGGTTGCTTACAAATGCTGGTGTTTGACCTGTTTAACTAATGACAAACGTACTACATGTAAGTCGCTTTGGATAAAAGCGTCTGCCAAATGCCGCAAATGTAAAAATATATTTATTGTTTAGCATTGCAGTCTGTTCTTCAAACTTCGGTAGTGCATCATCCTCGTTGCCTAGAGACATGTTGACTCTGCGCTGCACTGATCTCTCCGCTTACTACCTCGCGGTGAGCGAAGAGCAAATCACTTATCACGTGAAGGCAGCTTTAGAACAGACATATCGAACAGAATAACCACTCTGATCATTGCAATACATGTATAAAGACAACTTTCCTAATTTGATTAGGCTATGTAGTCCTTTTCATCTTTAACCAGGTGCAGGTCCTTGATTCCACATGTACGGGAAACTTGAAAACTGTTTGCATGCAGGCTAATATTGCTTCATCAAGCTACAATTGCAGCACCTGCGGCCTTTTGTGACTTAGGTAAATCCCCACGTCCCTGATACAAAGGGACACTGCAGTGTTAACCTAATGTCAGATTGCACTTTGCACACAAAACACACACACACACACACACACACACAACACTACCTGCGACGGTTGCGAACAGGTGTGTGGCATCTCTCCGGCATGTAGTGAGGATGTGGTCGGCGATTTGGGGGAAGCTCCCACGGACGAATGGGAGAGGAGGGGGTGGAGGGAGGGGCGGAGCCTAGATCCAACATGGACTGCTGAGACAGACGCTGCCTTTTGGGGCTTGGGCTGTCCTCCATCTGCTAGAGCAAAAGGCGGGGCAGACGCAGGACCAAAAAGGGGAGGAGGAGAATGACCGACGTAGGAGATTGAGGAATAAAAAGGGGACATAGTGAGGGGAGCAGGAAGTGAAGGAGCAGGAAGGAGAAACAACTCGATCGGTATCTCAATATTAATCCCCATGACCTTTAATGTCTATAGAAAATGTAATAAAAAAAAATGAATAATAATAATAATAAAAAAGGAATGACACTTGTACTCACCTTGTCCCGATCGTCACTGCACACATTCTCTGGGTGGAAATGCAGCGTTGCCCCTGAGGTCAACACAACATTACGTTAGATAGGTCGGGGGGTAAACAACATCACAAGACACAGGGCCGTATGCCTGCCAACAGAAATAAACCACCTACAACATGCACACACACACACGCACACAGCTGTTGATCTTGATTTTCCATTGCGTCATTAAATCAGATGCCCTCTTAGACCGTGTCCGAGTGTTAATGGCAACAAAAACACAAAGTGCGTTTGAACTCATGTTGCAGAGCAGACGCCACGTTAATTATGGCTGGCTCCGGAGTGGCAGTGCCCCATCCCCATACTTCACAGGGCTTTTAGAATTGCCTTCTTCAGATGGGCAGAAGAGAGGAAGTCATAGATGCAAGAGACGTCACACACCAGACTACAATCTTCGCCAGGCTCTCGCGGGCAAAAAAAAAAGAAGAAGAAAATCAATCCCTTGGATCTCGCATGATTCGCACGCTCAGTTTAGTTATGCAAACGCACATGCTCTCTGACTCACATGCACAGACACACTTTACTTCTTATTAAAACAGTCAACACTTGGAGGTCTGCGGTAGAATAAGCAGTCTAACCTGGGTATTTGAAGTCAGTGCAGGAACTGTGTTAAACTCAAAGCTTCCCAGCATATATGCTAGTGCAGTGAATCACAGAGATTAAGTCCTACACCTCCACCTCCCCTATATCGTGAAAACCAGAGATACTTTGAATATCTTGCATACGGTTAACATGCTTATTAATTAATCTCTTCATCCCTGCTCAGATGTGTTGATCTGAGTGTGTTCCTCCCCCCCCCCCCCCATCTTAAATCTTTGAGTCGACACTTTTAGGAACCGTGTGAAGTAAGCACAGAGTGACAGTCCAAAGGCTCCCTGCAATTGGCTGTGGAGAACACATGGATGTGGTGGGGCTAGCTGTCTGGAGCACAGGCTGGGAAGGATGAAGCAGATACTGGCCTGGAACTGATCTGATCTAGCCTCCACATTAGCATATTTATTTTTAAAACCTAAGGCAAAGAGAGGCCTTTAGGACCCAGGGGCTCAGGCCTCTCATGCGCTCTTGGAGATGAGCTATCCCTGTTAATATTGATTTAGCCCAAGGCACAACACAAGGGATGCTGGGGCAGTTTAAGATGGGTTCCGTTGGCCAGGCAACAGGCTGCAAGGGGTACTCAACACATTTACAGCCAATACCAAGAAGTTTGACCCCTTTCCTTTAGCACACTTACCAAATTATTTTCGGGTCACTAGTTAAAATAATCTCATCATATTTATTATTTTTGTTATTAACATTTTCAGTGCCCTCTAGTCATGCTGCAGCTGAAGATACAGATGGAATGCAAATAGATCTGTGAAACGCAACCCAATTATATGCAGACATCTGCAAGGGGTTGATCATACAGCTGGAAGATACTGTGATTAAGTCATGCACAGACATTCCTATCTAGTGTCTCGCTTTGGGAAGCATGTGCATTCCTGTCTGTGTCCCCTCTGTCTCTCTCTCTCCCCCTCCCTGTGTCTTTAAAGGTTTGCAAAGCAACCATGCTGCTGTTACAACAGGCCTGCGTTAACTCAATCACAGCACAGACTTGTGTTGTCTTTAGGTTTTGATACTGTCTGAAGGAAGGAAAGTGCATGAGACCTGCTACATGCTAGACTCATGTAATTTCAAGTGCTAACTATACTACAGCACTTTGAAACAAGCAGACCTCCCCTATTTGTAGTCAAGCTTAAATCAACCACTACATGTGTACTGTTGACCGCAGTGAGCATATTTTTTCTTTATTGGTGTTAAAATCTAAATATATATGATTATGATGCTAGGTCTTATTGTCCTATAGGCACAAATATGGGAAATAAAGTATTCCCTGAAGATATGCATGTGTGTATGTATGTAAAACGTCTACATTTCGTGTCTTGCAGAGACACACTCACAGTAAATACAAGTATAGTATGTATAGTGTACATTGTCTGAGAGGAAAGTAAGGTATTATTTGCAAGCTTCTATTTACATGTCTCAATGTCCGTTAAACCGTCATCTGTCTGGCTCCAGGCATGGGAGGTTTTCTCTGTGTGTGCGTCTGTGTGCGTGTGCGTGTGCGTGTGCGTGTGTGTGTGTGTGTGTGTGTGTGATATGCCTGCCGCATCTAGCTGAGTGGTAGGCCAACTGTATTTATTGAAGCTTGCTTACCGGTACCAGGGTGTCGGTGAGCTCCGTGTGAGGAGTGGCGCTGCGCCCCTGCAGACAAGTAATTCCCATGGGCATGCTGTTGGTTCTCGGGATAGCTCCGACCTCCATGGTGCGGCGCCCAGACGGGGTTATTCTGCGGCGGATAGTTAAGCCCTCCGCTGGCGTTTATCATGCCCCCGTTCCCCACTGCGTTGCCGGCGTTGCTTCCGCCACTACCGTTCATGCCAAAATGATAAAATCCAGACCGTGACCGCGATCGGGTCCTCGGGGGGTCCATGGCTGACGAGGGCGGTGGTAGCTGGTAGTACCGTACAGTAATGAAAGGCTTGAGAGATGGAGGTTTGTCTTAGCAAAAACCTCCCCCGTCAGGCCAAAACACCTCGTCTCTTAACCCACCAGGTTATTGCTATTAGCGAGCAAATCCGGGTTGTGATATTTGACATTTAAATTGGTTAAAAAGACGATTCAGGAAATAGCCTTATGGTACTGTACAGTCGTTCAGTGTCGCACAAGAATAACCTCCGTTTACTACACACTGGCTGCCTTCGTTTGGAATCCTTTAAGCATCTCGGTACTATGTAAAAACAAAGAGAGGCTATTCTTATTTTTCATTTTGAATAAAACGCAACCATATGACGAGTGAAAATAAACAGTTATTTATGTAGCTCCGGTTTTCTTAAACAAGTGTAACGCTAGCAGCATTCTACCGTACACCGAACAGCTGATCAGGTCTCGGGTTCTCTATTGTCTCTCTATAATGTACGGTACGGGCTGGTAGAGTAACGCGAGTGCATACGCATTACTTCCAATACTTTACATGTCATCTGAACAAGTTCACAAAATAACTGTTTGCGAAAAGAATTACCTTAGTGTTAGTGGTTAAGACAAGTACGAATTACAGTTATTATCCTCAAAAACATACTACCGTGCTGTACTCAATGTAACATGCAAGGTGGCTATCTATCGAATGTTAGCAAACTATAACGCCCAACTACCGTACGGTACCGTAGCTGGATTAAAAAAAAATTTAACGCATGTGTACTTATGTATATAAACTAACAAATAAGTACTCCCAAAGGTATCATTAGATCCCTACACATATGCTAGCTACACCTGCACTTTTAGCCTCCCGTCTGTTTTCGCCAAGCTAACGTAGCTGAAGGCTAACAACAGGACGCTGGAGCTCTGTTGGAAAACGGGTCTAACAGTGCCGACATTACAAGCTAACAAACGTCGCGTTAGCATGTGTATACCGATTCAACTACCATAAAAACCGTGCTAATATTATAATGTACAACCCATCGAAGCGGACAAATACCTTTTCTTCTACGCAGAGAAGAAAACGTCCTTCCGATGTAAATTCCCACTCACATTTGCGATCAACTGTTTTCCCTGGTCAACTGGGAGCGTAGTGAAGATCAATCAATTGGATTTTCACATCTATGTCCAGTCACTTAGAATCGATTACCGAAAAAGGCACCGACTGACGATATTGCGCTCGGTTGTACGGCATGACACTCGCTATACTTACCCACAAACACACACAGAAAGACATAGAACCAGTAATCACAATAATTAACGAATCCAAATAACGGGCACGAAACATATATGAGGCAGTTCTCTCTAGTAAGATGTTATCCGAATTGATTTGTATGCCTGTGCTAGAATGCCGTCCAACCTCATGAATTATTTAGCAGCTCTTGGCCAGACAATGCATTGAAACATCAATGCATTGGAAGATATTCGCTTTGTAAAGTAATTATGCAAACCCACAACAAATAAGAGCTACACCTTAAATAATTTCACACACGTTACACCTAAGATTCGTGTTTATTTTATTAGCCTACAATAGCCTAATATATTGCCTTTCACTATGTAGCCTAAACTATATTGACAATTTTAACATAAATTATTGTCTTGACAAACATTAACTGTAACTCCTACAAAAACCTAAATAATAAGGAATCATTCTTTATAACACCATCAATAAAGGAGAAAGAAAAATATAATTAATGAGCTATAAAATAAAATAAAATAACACAACACACGTTATAATAGCTTGGGGCAACTGTGACATACATTTGCGCAGGAGATCCATAAAGTGTTTGTGGTGTCTCACTACATCCACACAGAAAAAAAACAACCATTAGATGCATATGCGCACCATATGATTAGGAGACAGCAGGTGCTCATGGTTCACTCTGTGTGACCCATGTTTCATCCCATTTCCATCTCTCTTTTTCCATTGTTCTGTATTTGACTCTTCCTGAGCCCGCGTTTACACCTGTACTAGCGTTTCCTTCACGTCTCTTCCTGCGATTCTTCGGGCATGGCTTTCCTTTGACATTCCTGCCAGGAGCCTTCTGGCCTCTCTTCCAGCTATGGTGTTCTGACAAAAGGTAAAGAGAAGAGAAGACAACATTCCCAACATACAGTACATTATAGGACTTGTTTGGATGGTGGTAGATATTCATTTTAACATATTTTATCCTATGATGTAGCCGCTTTTTTTACAGCCCCTCACCTTTTTAAACCATGTTCCGCTTATCCTCACACAACAGCATTAGTCAATATAGCATAAAACATATTAACAATATTAACCATAACCAGCTGTAGCACAACAATGCAATTTGTTTTCAATAAAACTAAGAAATTAAATACCTTGAAATCATATTGCAACACCCAATACATATCTCTTGGAGCCTTTGAGGGTTCCACAACACCAAAGGTGTATTTATTCATATGAGGCCATTAGGTTGCTTTCACAGTAAGTACAGTTACTAATAGCAGAAAGATTAAGGTTAAGGATAAGATAAGTGGTTCAAGATCTTTCTTAAGAATGCTTACAGGTCACGTAGGGAGAGGGGGGGGATTCAATCCCACAACCTTTCACTCCAACGTCCTAACCACTAGTCCGTATCCTGCACTGTATATAGGCGTCACCTATATGACTATCTTCTGCATAATCGTGTGAAACTGGATATTTTCAGTCCTGGTATCATAGAGGCAGACATGCGGCAACAAAGGAACCATCCCACCCCACCATCTTGTCCCGGTGCACTCCTGACCTAGACACGGGGCCACGGAATGAGTGAGGGGAACAGAAGGGAGAAAGAGGCCTATGCCGGGGGAGACGGCAATAGATTGCGGTGACCGTCACAGGCACAGAGACAAAGAAAACTGGGACGAACGGCTGAAATTGGAGAGTATTTAATGAAGAGGGAGGGAGTGCCAGGGCAACTGGAGACACAGGAAAATGGCGGATGTATTTGAAAGGAGAGGACAGATAAAGATGGGAAAAAATGCAGCGATGGGAGTGAAGGAGATAAGTAGATGACACAAAGAGAAAACGAGAGACATCATTTCTGGTTTTTGAACAGTTATAGCACTGAAAGGGGTGTTTGACAGACAGGTTTAAGGGTGGGGTGAGAGACCTCACCCTCAAACCTGTGGTGGCCCAAGGATTGCCTCCAATTGACTAATCCCAAGCCCAACCCCTTTTCAGTTGTCCTCCAATAACAGTTGAGCATTTTCTGAATCTGATAGAATCTCGACAGAAACTCGACAGAGACTGTCAACTGTCAGTTTTCCTGTAATAGCTTTCTATGCTGTTATGTCCAACCTAGTTACAGTAACACGGGTGGACAAGTTAAAGGGGCGGGGCTTAGGATCAGTCAACTGTGTCTTCAAAACATCGGCCCTAAACAAGCCTATCTCTTGCTATTCAAATTATCAACAGAACACAAGATTCCCCTTTAATATAAGAATTACATTACAAAGTGATTTCAATATAACTTTCTGCCATTAAATGTCATACTAGAGTACCAGCATATCAGACCAAAACAAATGCTTTGTAAGTCACACAGATACAAACACACACAGACAAACACGCACACACGGCCAGCTATGAAAACAAAGAAAAGAGAAGCTCAGATAACAACACACAGAGAAGAAGTCTAATGTTATTCTCTGATAAGGATGTACAGTATTTACTAAACTATATCTAACCATAGACATTAGTTGTTTGCTTCTATATTCTTGTTTAAAATATAATTCAGAGCACTTTTAACAATAGTATGGTACAAAACCCCTTAGCAGTATTTTAATATTTATGGAAATCCTATAATCAGTTCAAATATTTCCATTTATTCCTGTTGCTGTCTCTGTGTGCCTGGGCAACCCTAGAAAAAATACACAAAACCTAACAATTCAAAAATGTAAAAAGATGTATAAGGCCTTCTGCCAGTAGATGTCAAGCTAAGCGCACAAACATGCCAGACCATAACAAATGCTCTGTGGGCCACATGCGCGCACATACGCAAGCACACATGCACTAACATTGAGGCCATGTGACTATATAAACAAAGCACAAAGGAGCTCTCAGATTACAACACACAGAGCCTACAACACACTAGAGCCTTAGAACATACACTTACATTGCAGGTTGAGGAGAAAGTTACAGGGGTGTCGTTATAGCTTCCATGTGAATTCTGGGCTTGTTAAGCCCTTTCAGACTTTAAAGTGATTAAGGGCTATATAAATGATATGCTACAGTGAGGAGCTGCAGGGCACTAACAGGAGACATTTCCGTTTACATTCACTGCATTTGGCAGACGCATTTATCCAAAGTGACTTACATGTAGTACATTTGTCAATAGTTGGACAGGTCATATACCAGCAATCATAAGCAACCAATATTATATTATAGAATAGTCCCAGCATCTTGTCATAATGTCTACTACCATGTCAATATATCATTCAATCGTCAAACAAAGTACCTAACGGCCTGAAGACGAAATTGATAAATACATAAGAGCAGCATAGGATTTTTTTTAGTAGAGAGTAGAGAGAAAAAAAAACTGATACAAAAAACATTTGTGGAAGAAACTTGAGCTAGGATTGAATGCTAGGAGGTGGAGAGGTCGCTAGTCGAGGTGTCGAGGTATATTGTGAAGAGGTGTGTCTTGAGTCTCCTATGGAAGATGGGTAATGTTTCAACAGTCCTGACTGTTGCTAGAAGCTCGTTCCACCATTGTGGTGCCAGGACAGAGAACCTTCGAGACTTCCATGAGCAAGTCTTGAGATGTAGCGATGGCAGTGCCAGCCAGCCAGCCAGCCGAGGTGGTAGAACAAAATGCTCTTTTTGAGACCTGGAACTGGACCATTGCTTGGAGGTAGCTCGAGGCAGTTTTCTTTACTACCTTGTATAGGCCAGTACCAGTGTCTTGAATCAGATACGAGCTGCAATGGGGAAGTTCAAGGAAGAGGATACAGGCTATTAAGATAATAAATGCACATATAACAATTCACAAACGTGTAATTCTACTAACAATAACAGTAACTAATAATGGGAACTTTTTTAACATTGTTACACAGACTCACATGGTGCCCAGGCACATAGTAGTGTTACATCCACACAGATGGATTAAAGCAAGGTCTTGGTCCGCAGGTTAAATCAGTTCACAACTCAGTGAACTGCTTCAGTGTTTTTGGAGCTGTCCCCGAATCCTACTTAGCACACACAGGTGGTATGGTTCTGTTCAGAGAGACATCACATTATCATTCATCAAAATAATTGCAGCAGTTGTCATCCAAGGCTTTCAAATGTTGTGGTTCGATGCATGGCTGGAGCAATTCTTGATATGTGCAGCCTTGTTGGAGCAGGATAGACCATCTTCATTCATCTGAAGAATGGCTAGCCAGTATTGAACTATGTGGTTGGACAAAATCACGACAATAGTTTCCACATACCACTCCCAGAAACCTTTTTTTCCACAGTTCACTCAGTTTATTTTGTGTGTGTTAAGGTATTATGGCTCTTCATTAACAGACTATTTGTCCACAGTCCATCCAAATAATGAATGACTTTGCTACCTTCATTCTCAACTGCTTCCTACCCCTCACACTTTTCATGCTCTTTGGGATCACCTAACATACATTTTTGGAAGAGAAAACTAAACAAAAAAAATAAATACATTTTGGAAGAGCATAAGCCTACATAGTAGCGCCATCCAGCGACTTCACAGAAAAATGCAAACGCTATACCAACACTCCGTAAGCCTAGGGCTATCTTTGTTGTTAATACCAAACCTATTAATTATAGGCTACTAAGTAAACCACTTTTTGTGAAACATATTCATGTACATGAAAGTGCTAGCCAGGCATGTAGGCTATAAATATAATGTTGTAAAAAGAAAATTCAGATTTTCTCTTTTTCAAATAAAAATTAAGCTACACTGAAAATCCGTTAGACCGTGGAATATTGTTGGCCAACCTAAAATAAACCTAAGTGAGAACATTTGGAAGAGCGCAGCGTATACGGAGCTTTGCATTGAAATAATCGTAGTCAGAGGTTCTGGTAACGGGTAACCCTAATATATTTTTTTATGAAAACATCCTTGATCAAGTTTTCTTAAACCACGACATCTCAGTCATCGTCATATAATTGATAACACTTATGATAGACTATGCTATCGCAAAACATGGCATTTTTTACTGAATATCATGTTTAAGACTATTTTCCACTGTCGCAAATACAGAGTCATGACAACTCTTCTTGTGCCCAACCAATCAGACTTCTCTTGTCAGTATGACAACATGTGGTCCACTGATGCGCTTTCCATGGCAGAAGCATTGTCAGGTCAGGATATAGGGGCTTCTGCATTGCATTCGGCTATACACAAGTTAAGAGGCTAGAACTTTAATAAGACATTTTATTTCTAACATCAAGGAATTATTGGATTTATAGACAGACAACATATAGTGTAATGGCAATACGACTTGGAGATATGCCGCTCACCATTACGCACAGTAAGTTATTAGTCATTTCAATTGAAATTTAAACGTCTAGTTTCTCCTCATTTTAAACTTGATTGAGGGGTTTTATAGAGTAAGTGCAGTAGCCTAAATATGCATTATTCCGTAATGAGGCTCTTATAGTAAATGCTATTTAAAAGAGATCCAAATGATTTTGGTCCGTTCCGATGCTCAGGGCACGGTGGGGTGAACCAACTCGGCGGGGTGTTCATTAACGGACGCCCGTTACCTCACATGGTAAGACAGCGCATCGTGGAGCTGTCGCACCAGGGATTGCGTCCATGTGAAATATCTCGCCACCTGCGTGTCAGTCACGGCTGCGTCAGCAAAATCCTATCCAGGTTCGTCAATTTATTGTTGTTGAGTCATATGTAGGCTACCATAGTATCAGACGTTATTTAGTGCATAAAGTGCTGCACCGGCACATTTCACATGGAAAACTATTTTCCTTATTGGAGGGTGTGAGAAAGGGAAGTAGCATAACATTGGCAAGGAACATAGGCATTAATGGAAAAATACTGTATACTGTACCATTATACATATTTGGTTACCAATGGTGATATTTTAACATCCTTTACATGCAGTAATAACCCATGCAGGCAACGTTTGTCCTTTTAGGTACAATGAGACTGGGGACATTAATCCTGGAATGATTGGAGGTTCTAAACCCAAGGTTGCCACTCCCAAGGTGGTGGAAATGATAGTTCGACTAAAGCAAGTCAATCCCAGCATGTTTGCCTGGGAGATCCGTGATAGGCTTCTTCAAGAGCAAGTGTGTGACTATGACAATACGCCTAGCATCAGCTCCATCAACAGGTGTGTGTGCGTGCGTGTATGTGTGTGTGTCATAGAGAAAGAAAGAGAGAGAGAGAGAGAGAGAGACTGTCAAGTCTGCTAAAGTAACAGGTTTACTTGCCTGTGCTGCATTATTGATTGTAATTCAGATGTCTTTAACAATTTTACCACTGCAAGCTAATGATAATGTCTCATGTAGCGCTACAAATTGCTGGTTACTTGTCTGCAGCACAAAACATAATGTGTCCACTGATGCCAACTTTTCCTGGACTTTTTTGGAGCATAAGTAATACTTTTTGAGAATCGGATATTTAAGCAAAGTATACTCCTTCTCACCTCAGGCATTAAGTGTGCGTTCATTGTGTCTTCATAGGATCATTAGAAACAAAGTGCACTCTGACTCATGTGAAGTAGGTACGTTTTAAGATGATCTGTTCCTCCTTATGTTTCTCTCTCTTATCTCTCTCTTGGTTCTAAACTTTGACCTCTGTTCTGCGGTAGGGTCGCCAGTCACCTCAGTTACCGCGGGAACCACAAGATCTTTCCACTCCACCTATGCCTTTGGTGAAATTCTGGATATTCGAAAAAACTGTAGCAAGCACCAGGAAGGTATTACCGTGTGTGTGCGCGTGTGTTTGCAGAAGAATGACAGCCAGAGAGAACATAGTGAATTCTCCACGGTGTCACCTCATAGCAGGCTAATGTGTGGCTCCAGCAGTGCCGTGTTAATATTAGTCTGGTCGTAACAAGCTCCTCGGCAGGATCTCCACCTCACAGCCACAGGGCCCCCGTCCTCCATAACAGCAGGGTCTATCTGCGCCTCTGCCTCCCCCCCCGGCTTTAGCCTCTCATTACAAGCCTGCTTATGCCTCCTCTCTTCCATCATCGGCACCATTAGGGTGCACAAACAAACACTCGCGCTACACGCAGCAGCGCATTCGTCACGGCACCTATTAGAATATAGGCTTATATGAAAAACACACACTCGCTCTGTGCATGTTTTGTCATCCCACCAATTAGAGGAGAGACAAATGAATCAAAGCACTGCACGCACTACAAAAGGCAAATGTCATTTGAAAAACAAATACTAATCACACAGATGCCTTTTTTTTGTTTTCCAGGTGGAGATATTTCCCGCAGTGGTTGCCACAGTGAACTATGCTGTTCCTGCAGCAAGACCTGGGGATATTCAGCTCTCTCTGACTGTTCGACGCAGCCACAACCTAGCTCTGTCCGGTGGACATTGTAATGGTTAATGATCGGGCTTTGACGTGTTTTTGTAGCTGAAAAGTCATGTACACTCTGCACAGAACAGCATCTGTCTAAAAAGGGCAAACCCAACATTGTATTTAATAGAACACACTGTCGTGCTTTAAGTCTTCCTGCTTCCCTTGAAAACAAGCTGAAATTAAATATTAATGTGGTTTGACTTTGTTTCTCATGCTTTACTTAGGCGTATATTGTTTGGGGTCATGCAAGAATGGCGTGTTATCTCAGGGGCCTGAATAAAAATAAAAATAAAACGGTTCTGCATATTGTCATCGCAGGGGTTGTTTCCTCATTCGCCTATAGAGCGAAGACAGTCATCGTTAGGGGCCCCCTTGGTGAAGGATGCTGCTTGGCGCTCCCCTATCACCTCTCCAGCATGAGGGATGAGGAGAAGGGACCAGCCTATTGCAAACCGCAGGGAGAGAGAAAGGCAGAGAGAGAGAGAGAGGTTTGCATGCTGTGTACTGTAGTCAAGCAAAGTTTCAATGCAATATTTACATTTGTTTATAAACATGCATGTGCATACACACAAACTCACATGCCTTCGTAATTAACAAGCATGTAAAATGGATATTCACTGTCCATTCTCCCTTCATAGATATAATTAGTTTATTTATGTTATTATATTGTTTCGTCAAGAAAGAATGACTGCATAATCACACATATTTCCATAAGCTCTCACAAAAATAACAGTTTTTTTTTTATTTATTTTTTTATTATGTATACAAGTTTATTTTATTTGATCAAAATAACCATTACACTGACATTTCTAGATATTTGTATCTATTAACTATTTAAGGTGTTTAATGGTTATCTACTCGAGACTTCATGTCACTGAGACTTAACAACAATATTGTCTTGTGTCCCATGATACAAGAAATATACAAAAACACCTCAACTAAAAATGTATTCCAGCCTTGAAATAAATTGACCCATACTGCAAAAAAAAAAATAAATAAATAACAGTTTAATAGAACTGACACTTCATGCTATTAACTTATCAATTGTCTAAATCTTTTTTTTCTTCTTCTTTTGTGATTCATTGTTTAATAAACAGGCTTTGAAAGTGCTCGATAAAAACAATTAAACAGAATTGATTATTTCTGCAAAATATGAAAACTGTAACGGTCTGTAGCCTTTCTAACCAGAAAGCAGTGTCGCTCATGGTCACTTTTCCTTGTGTTTCCATCTCAGTTCATTGCCACTGCCTCCTCGCCAAGTGCTTATTCTCGTTAGTTCTACCTGTCAATCACGTCTGAGGTTTCACCTGTCCCGAGTTGTTAGCCACTCGTGTCTCTTCTTTCTTGTTCGTGTATTTAAGACCTTGTGTTTCCCCCAGGACGTCGGTGATTGTCAATGTAAGTTGTCGTTCCTTGTATCCCTGTTTGTCTGTATTAATAAACCGTGTCTGTTATAATTTAGGCTTTGTGTCGTGCGTTTGGGTCCTCGCCACCACCTCGAGCGACATTTTGACAGTGAAGCAATCATGACTTCGCCTACAGTAAAATACACAATTATATGAAACATATTATATATACCATGACAGTTTTATACAGCCTTGATTAGAATTGCAATTGGATTTCAGTTCATATATTTAGGATTAACTTTTCTTGATTTAGTAAATAATAGGCCTATAGTCTTAAATCGTATAGGCCTATTGCGCAATCGGTGGATAGGCCTACTGGATAGTATATGATTGGGATTGATTTTAGACTGATGTTATTAGTTAGGACTACATGTTTTCCGCGAAATATATATGGCACAAATGTGTAGGCCTAGCCTATCAAAGTCTCCTTATAGGCTAGTTCTATGGTCACAATCCATTATCTCTATGAAAAACTTTAGTTTCACTTCGCATCATAGTAATGGAATGTGTTTTTTTGCACACTCACACACAGTGCAAAACACCTGCGGGCTACAGTCCCCAACAAGATCCATTTAGGCAAAGGCAGCTAAGCTAAAAAACATCTCATGTAACTCAACATGATGACATTTGCAGAAGACCGCTCACATAGTGTCGAAAAAAACTTCTCAGCGCCACGAAAGTTATTAACAAATTCGTTTACCTAACGCAATAACCGCATAGATATATGTAGTGGGCCTACTCCACCACAAGACGGCACAATTTGTACGGTTCCTAAGGTAATACGGTAATATAACCTTTCCTCTTACACACAATAATTGAACGAGCACAGTAAATGTTTCAACTTGCAATTATTAGAGTAAACAGCATGTATGTACCGCAAAATATGTTAAATACTGTCCTTTTTTTAAATTGTTGCTCCAAAACGACAGATTTACCTGGGGGGCAATGGCCTGTAGGCTACAGGCTGCTCTTCTTAGTATTTATTTTCATTGCATCAATTATAAATGCGATTTTGTTTCTACCAATAAAGACAATATAGGCTTATAATGTAGGCTGATAATGTAGCCTATTATTTTATCAGTTTATTCAGTTATAAGTGTATATCTTGTATTTTGACTTGAAATATATAAGAGCAGACTATATGGATATTTCTTAAATCAGAATAATTTAATTCATAAATAGACAGTTATATTTAGGCTACTGAGACATGCAAATGTGTGATATGATTATAATCATTAAATTAAAGTAATTTATTGGCTTTCCTTTGCAGTTTAAAATTCAAAGCTTTAAAAGTTTTTATAAGCTAAAAGGCCTACACTCTTGTTTAATTCAGTGAATATTCACTGTCTGTGCTGGGAATAAATGTGCGTTATTTCCAAATAGGTAAACAAGTGGTGCAGACCTCACCACACAACACTATTCCAGCCTAGACAATGTAGCCTGTGTTCAATGTGGGGGGTGGGGATTCTGAGGGAGCACCCTATGCTATGGCATTGAAGGGAGAGGTGTTATTATTTGGTTTAGCCTCCAGTTTGAATGTCTCCAGTTTTTAAATCTTCACTTCATGAGATTTCACAAGACTCATTTACAGCAGTTCCTGAAGGGACTCTTGTGCCTTGGTTGAAACCAGGGTTACAAAAATGTGAGAATGCGTACATTAGAGGCAATCGAAGCGTGTACCTATTAATGTCAAGAAATCAGTTTCATAATTTATCTCACAACACCCCCACCCCTCCAAAATACAGTAGGCTGTTCACGTGACCATGCACATGACGTGTGGATGTATTATTATTATTATACTACTAATAATAATAATAATAAGCTTTATTTATAATAAAATCAGGAAAGGCTCACTTATAAAAGTATGTTTATAGGGCAGCTGGAAACTGTATCGCTTAGTGGATATGGGGCTCCCAGACAAAATGACACTTTATCTGCTCTTTAATAATTGTAATTATACTCTTTATCTCTTTGTATAATAGTGTCTACTACTGTAGTTGTAACCTAACGCACACTGTTTATGTCTACATGTTCTCTCCGGGTCCAAAGATCATAACCAGTAATGTATTTTGATGTTTCCTCTATTATTAAATCATGACATTTCCTCATTCTCAGATTCCAAGGGACTGCTGCCAAAAAAAACACAGTCGGTCAAGTTGGAGAGAGAGGGACAGCCTCTAAAAGCTAACAGACAAGCAATCACCTGCCGAGTGCATCTGTCACTCTGTGGACTCACACCTCTCGGACACAGGCTGACCCAAGAGGAAAGATAAGAGGGAATACGTTTCCTGAGCTGTAGACGGAGAGGACCGTACGGCTCATAAAATGGCCTTATCTAAAAGGGTGGTCTACAAGAGGAGGGCCACCATCACAGACCTTCCCCTGTATCACTCAGGAACCCTCACCAAAAAATATACTAGAGACAAGGTAAAAAAACAGCAAACATGACGAGGATCAGAGCAAGGCTAGACAAATGGCTGAAAACACACAGGAATAGTCGTTATGTTTGTTGTTGTTTTTAATGTTTTTGTATTTTCAGGACTTCAGGATGTGTTATGGCGAGGTTCGTGGATCAACGCTCTTCATGTACGAAGATGAGAGACAAGATACAGTAAGAGAACATTTGTATTCTTATTTCAACCTTGATACGTTGAATACGTATTATATAATGTAGTGCAGGGGTGGCCAACCAGTCAGAGACTAAGAGCCACATTTTTACTGTGTTACCGCAAAGAGCCGCATCATACACATGGACACACATGAACATCACCCCATCCCTTCCTCACACACACACACACACACGCACACACACACACACACACGTCCTGTATTCTTCTTCATATTTTCGTTTCGCTGCCATTTTAAGCGCAAACTTGTCACAAATGGTTTACTCAAATGATCTTGCCCCTACTGGGAAACTTTGCGGTATTTTCATCTCACGCACATTTCACGTTTGATGAAAATACCGTCTTGAACTCGAGAAGCGAACACGAACATAAAAAAACCCCCCAAAAAAACACAAACTTCTATATGAACGTAAGAGCCGCATGGAACCTGGCAAAGAGCCGCATGTGGGTTGGCCAGGCCTGATGTACTGTATAACATTGTCAAAAGACAACTGTATAACATTGGGCACACTGATATTTAATGTGCTCTCTTAGTACACAGATAAAGTGGACCTAAAGCTACTTAAGCATTTGGCAACAGATGTCAAATGGAGGGCATCTGCCATCTTCACTCTTAGCCTGGAGAAAGATACTCTTCAAATAAAGGTCTGTACATTTTATACTTTTATTGTAGCAAAAAGACAATTTAGTTGTTTGGGAGTCTGTAATACTAATAAACTCACAGTGAGTACATTTATTGTGCAGGTAGAGGTTAGTCGTCTCACTCAAGGCTGTCCTTATCAGCACTTGAACCTTTGAGCTGGGACAAAAATGCAGATAACTTAAGATATTTCCTGACTCTGGACAGTGTGAAGGATTTTAACCTAAAATGCCATAGCTTATGAAAGGAAAGTAATATATGGTTCTGCATATACATTTCAATTGAGGGAATTGAAAGAAAATAAGATTATCTATTTAAGTAATGATACATCAAAGAGGTTACTTTCAGGGTAAGGCAGTATGTATTGTACATGTACTGTATATGAAATGCAAAATAGTATTTTGTAATTTGTATTTGATAGGGTTCTTAAAATGGCTTCATATTTTGTATCAAAATACTTGTTTTGCAGTTTAGAAATACTATAAAATACTTTCTGTGAGACTTTTACTTGGTTGGTTGGTGTAAAGAGACCCAAAATTCACTTGGTGAATCTTTCTCCAGAATGACTGACTATAACACAGTGTCCAAGTGAAAGGCTATAAGCTAAATCAAATAGGCAGATTTATTGACAAAAATATAGTAGTTTATTTTGATACATTGTGTGGCTGCTGTATTTAATAGTTTATTTTGTTACTTACAAATAGGGTATTGGGTATTTTATCATAAAATACACTTTGATGTATTTTTTCCAACCTCCTTTTTTAGACTACGGTATAAGGCTAACAAATGGGTTAGTCTGAATGATACTGACTTTGTTTCTTTCATTGGTAACTGTGAAATGTCTTACTGTTGTCTGCTGGCTGTATGTGTAGGTTGACAACGTCGACACAGCAGAGGAGTGGAGAGGTGTTATTTTGACCGTGGCCAATGTAAGTGTGTATAACTGTATGAATGCAGTAGGCCATTTCAGTAGAACATTTTCCACAGTATAATAACAGCAACAACAGTTACAGGAGCCGTTTCCTGGTTAATATTTAGTTGTTTTGATTATAATAATCCGTTGTTATTATAGGCTTTAAGTGGAAGATTAATTTTTAGCCACCAGTATGCTGTTCAGTAATAACAAGGAGATTCTTAAGAATGATTCAGACACTGATTGTGTATTTTGTGCAAATAAAAATTGAACATGCCATTTGTGGTGAGGTCACTGAAAAGGATTACAGTCTCTCTATGTTACCCTGTAGAAGAAGATTCCCAGCAATTTAAAACTTCTGCCAGGTCAGATGATGAAGTTAGAGGAAATCCTGAGGCAGGAGTCAAGACGACAAGCCCCTCCCATTTGTCCTCTTCTTCCCCCGCGACCCCCCTTCCTGACTCAGGACGCCTCTACGGCATCTACCCGTTCACCCCGAGACGCACCTGAGCAGAGACTGGCTAACATGCCTCCGTATGTCCTTAAAGCCTGCAGCAGATGCAAACAACACATTTCATATGTCTGGTACTTCACTGAGGAGTCGTAAGGAGTAGAGAATGACACTAGGATGACCTTGGAACGTTACACGTCATGTGTAACGTTCCAAGGTCATCCTAGTGTCATACTCTATCGTCATCTTTCTGTTCCTCCTCCGTCCAGATGTTTCTACAACGTGACTCGACAGCAGGCGGAGCAGATGTTGCAGGATGATCCCGAGTACGGCAGCATCATCCTCCGGCCCTCCACCCTCGACAACAACTATGCCGTGACCATCAGACAGTTATCTGCCAGGTTTGACCTTTGTCCCGAATGCCATTTTCCAGGTTTTGAATACTTGATGGTATCTCCGAACGAGCATTTGAATACTCTCTTAAAAACACCATTAAAATCACTCAACTATAATTAAGAAGTATAACAGAAATAAACTTGTTTTCCTATCTTCAGTGAGCACAAATGTAAACATAGTCATGCTCTAAAACCTCCTGTATTAGCCAATAAGAGTGTGTGTTGAATGAATAGCCTCTCTCTCTTCTTACAAAGAGAGCCGATTGCAATCAATTGTGTTGATGTCACAGTGTAGGGCAGGCAGTTACATTTCAACATGTGTGTTTATATGGAGACAGTAGGGATTAATGGGAAAACATGCATGCATAATGTGAAAAAACAAATACTCAAATCCCAATATTAAAATCGAATACATACTCAACGAACAAATACCAGAATAATCGAATTTTTGGGGCCAGCCCTAGTAAAAATATACTAATCTAAATTCTAATAACTGCAACACACTCCAAAAAAGGGCTATCCTTCACTTGCACTTATTAAAATGTTCTGAAGACATCCATTGGTTGTTTATCAAGTCGAATTGCAACACCCACCCCCCCCACACACACACACACACACACACACACATTATTTAGGACTTCATGTGCACCGCTATCTTAATAAGAAACAGGTCAGGACTGCAGGCAAGCAAATCACACACACACACACACACACAAACTCTCTAGCACCAACTGCTTATGCAGGCAGCATAAGCAGTTGGTGCTTCACCAGCTTCCACCAGCTCTGTAGTCCTCCACCAACATGGCATCAGGGTGGTTGGGGCAATGTACTCTGGGAAGGGCCAGCATGTCTCCGCCACGGCTTGAAGACGCCATATCTCTGCCATGCTCTGGCAGCATATTTCGCAAAAAAGTGTATTTAATAATTTTGCATTAATGGTCCACTCACGTGCAAGTTGCCCATGCAATCAAAACCTAAATACCTCTTTGCCACACAAGGCCTTTTGTTTTATTAGAATTTCAAAAATTATCCAAACATTTTTGGAATTGGGAGTTGTAGAAGCAAAAATCTTGTTCATTCCATTGACATATTGACAACCATGTGGGAAATGTGATATCTCCATTACAATAAACAAAGTAGGATTTCAGTGTTTTAGTACCAGCACATTCTCTAAAGGTCTTAAAGTTGGACTAGAGTCTTAAAGATGATGGCTATTGGCGGCAGTTATTGACTGGTTATATCTTAATTTCAAAGCAATTATCAACTTTCTCTGACAATCTGGTGTAATAATAAACACTGACAACACTATTGGCTTTTTAGTTTAATGGCTTTAGATTATTCATATTAACCAACACATCTTCTTCATCTTCACAAAGTCACTTCAACTCGTACGGATTCCTTTTCTCTGGTATTCAATTTCTGTATGCGTGCCGAAGATAAAAACACCAAAATCACTCATTGACCATTACCGGTAGGCTTGCTGCACTTCTCTCTTTATGAAAACCTTTGAGAAGATAGGAAAGAAAATAGGCGATTATTGGTGCAACTGAGAGAACATTAGATTCACTCAAATTTGCTTAGCCAGGTCTATTGCCCTGTTGTATGAACGCTTTTTATTGACTTCTCCTCAGCGTTTTTTTTTTTCTGTATCCAACATCACATTTTAGCAGATGGATTTACCAGCATGCACAACATAACATTGACCTTGGATGAACATGTTGGCTTTAACTGACAGGTCTCAGAATTTGAAAGTCAATGGTGTTTTATCTTATGCTCGTGTCGAACGGCTTTTGTTTTGTACACATATAAGTATGAGTGTCATAATGAGGGCAGACATTAAGTGTGTGGATGATTCCGTCATTGTGTCCCTGCTCAGAATGAAACAAACCTTGGTCCACTGGTGGATGAATTTAGTACATTTACAAAACATCTAAAACCAAATCAGTTATTATCGACTTTTAAAAAGCTTCCCCCTATTCTTCCTGCCTGGTTTTATGGCCTGGCTGTTGAAGATGGCACACGTAACTGGGGATAATAATTGATAAGTTAACCTTTGAACCAAATACTGTGCAAAGGCCTGTCAGTGCATGTATACTGCTCAAAATAATAAAGGGAACACTAAGATAACACATCCTAGATCTGAATGAATGAACTAATCGTATGAAATACTTTCGTCTTTACA
>JAODUH010003972.1:0-11005 GCA_027564835.1 Typhlichthys subterraneus
ACGCTCAAAATTGCTTAAATCACCTTTCTTTCCCATTCTGACATTCAGTTTGGAGTTCAGGAGATTGTCTTGACCAGAACCACACCCCTAAATGCATTGAAGCAACTGCCATGTGATTGTTGATTAGATAATTTAATTAATGAGAAATTGAACAGGTGTTCCTAATAATCCTTTAGGTGAGTGTATACACACATACTGTATATACACATTCATACATATATATATACATATATATATATATACACACATATATACATATATACACGCACACACGCACAGTATATGCATTGTTGAGTTGTTGTTGTTACAGTATATCCTGCCCCAACTCTGTGAATTCTGCTGCTGAATTCGAGGTATTGGGAACAGCCCAATACCTCGATACTAAGAGAATCTGAGGCTATAGGTGTACAACTGGGAACCTATGAGTCAAAATTGTGGGTTTTAATACCAGAATAACGGTTCATCAATGAAAGCATGTACTGACAACAAATAATTAAATACACTGCCACTGACTACATTTAACAGCACATTGTTATTCATTGCCAAGTATCATACAGGCTTTTAAAAATTGCATTGCCTTTCTTTGTGTTTCATGGGTGTCTCAAGAAGAAGTGTTTCCATGGAGATCTTTCTCACTTTTATGCATGTCAGTAAATCCCTGGCAATTGTGGACGCTGTTTTAAGAATAATTTGTTTAGTGCAGCACTTTATTTTGCGAATTTCATTTAACTCAAATGTTTCTAGCCAGATTGCAATACCTTCTGTGCAGTCACATTGCCTGTATACTTGTGAAATATTATTTAACTGGAAAAGAGGCTTTAATGTGTCCATCACCAACTGGGTCTGTTTCATTGCACATTAATACTACTCAAAGATATCCATTCTTTGTTTTACAGAGGAAAAAGTAAACTGGAGCGTATACCAATAGTAAATGCACTATATAGGTTATGTATCTACACAGGTATTTCTTTACTGTCAATACAAAGCACTTTTTCGACTGTGTATTATTCTATTGCCTGCAACAAACACAATTGTCCCTCACTTCCTGTCCATATATAAAGGTTAATCGCTAAAAGAAGCTCTTCTCAACTGCCCACATGCATGTAGGCACTTCATGTGGAACGCTGCCTAAAATGAAACTATGTGATGTTACCAGCTCTTCATGCTACTTTAAAAAGGTGGAGTCACAGATTGTAAGAAAATATGCTTGTTGTTCAGCGAATATCAACTCATAGGAGAGGTGTGTTTTTATAAATTAATAAAACCAGGTGTTTCTACATATCCCTGACTCTGTAAATGGGAACACAAACAAAGTGGTGCAGACCGCACCACACAACACTATCTCAGCCATGGGAATGTGTGTTCAATGTGGGGGGTGGAGCACCCTATGGCAGTGAAAGGAGAGATGTTTTTGTTTTGATTGGGTTCACACATCTACAGTCTTTCTATAGCGTTGTTGTCTCCACCTGCAGGCTGCAGTCATTCTTGCTAACTTCGAGCTCAAATGAAAACAGTATCCAGGCCTCCACGGCGCCGACACACATATCAAAATGCATTGTGCAGCAAAGCGTAGTGCTATGGCTTTGTTGATACGAGTGGTGTTCGCTACGGTGTTTATGTTGATATTTACGGAGCCAGGGCTGTGTAGAAGTATCAGATTATTTTTTTTACACGCACAGAGAACGGTAAGATAGCAAAATGTGAGGAGATATTTGGTGAATTTGACAAAAAGTGTATTAGCTTACATTTAGCTTGCAATAGCTGACTACACCTTTAAGTATTACGGCCAAGCCAGACCAACTGGCCAGTTGGCAGTTTAACCACCGGCTGCGTTGTGGAAGGTCGCCATGGGGGTTATTTTTGTGTTGTCTCGATCAAGGGGTCACTGACCTAACTGACTGCAGCTCAAATGTGTGGGGCGGTGTTCCAAGGTGCAAACAGGCCAAATATCAAAAGCTCTCCTGTGCTTTCACTCTGTACAACAGCAGCAACTGAGAAAGTAGCATTTTAACAGTGCTGTGCCAACCAACCACACACACGTGAGAAAATACACTATGACCTCGTCTTAACGGCCCTGCCGGTGCGCCTTCCCTGGTGGTTAACAGTCCAAATCTAGTTATCTGCAGTACATCAGGCATCTGTTTGGCATTACGGCCTTGCTGCTGGGAACCCCTTCCTCTCTATATTTGCCTATATGTGGAACATCACGTACTGCACTACTGGATTTCTTCACACTGCTGGTGGGGATGTGTGGAAGCTACACACACATACACACGTGTGTGTGTGTGTGTGTGTGTCATGGCGGCCCACTGCTTGTTTCCCATAGCGACACTAACACTGGCTGACAGAGCAGATGTAAGAGTCTGGTGCGTTCCAAGAACTGCTCCCCCACAGGGCCAACTAAGTGCCATGCCAAAGTCCTTACCCAAGAACTAGACCATACGGCAAAATAGACCGTCACTACACACCTGCCTTTACGTTGTGTCTTCATGTCATTTTTATCTGCACATTTTCTATAACTTAATTGTATATGCTATGATGTGATTCGTTAGGGATGGGGAGTCAGGGCTCTACAGCAGCTTGAAGATAACATCTGAAATGTCTAACTTTATTTGTTGTGCTTATGTTTTGTTATGTTATATGTCCTGTCCTGAGATGTCCTGTTAGATGTCAATCCTGTCTGGATTGTCTCTGCTTAGCCTTTGACTGTGCAGGTAGTGGAAAAACCAACCAACTTTGTTACCCTCCAGAGTCAGACTGGTGAGCAGAGCGGGCAGGGTTAGTCAGCCATAACTTAAGGGCAGGGTTTTTCACCCATAACTTAAGGGCAGGGTTAGTCAGCCATAACTGAAGGACAGGGTTAGTCAGCCATAACTTAAGGGCAGGATTAGTCAGCCATAACTGAAGGACAGGTTTAGTCAGCCATAACTGAAGGGCAGGGTTAGTCAGCCATAACTTAAGGGCAGGGTTAGTCAGCCATAACTGAAGGACAGGGTTAGTCAGCCATAACTTAAGGGCAGGGTTAGTCAGCCATAACTGAAGGGCAGGGTTAGTCAGCCATAACTTAAGGGCAGGGTCATTCATTCATGAGAAAGGTTGCCTACTTCAAGCTCAAATCAAAACAAACTGCCCCAGAAGTTCCGCCCCCACACATTGAAACGCACTGCAAAGCCAAGCGGCATTGTTATTGTGAGCGGTGTTCGCCACTGTTCCTATTTACGGAGCCAGGGAGAATGGTAATAGCGAAATGTGAGGAGATATTTGGTGAATTTGACAAAAAGGGTTTTATTATAATTAGCTTGCGATAGGTGACTACACCTTTAAACACACTGATAAGAGTAAATCATTTTGAATCTTTGAATCTTGAATGTATGAACAAGTGAAAAATGTGATTTGCTCATGTCAATTTGAATGGGTTTTCTGTGTCATTCAGCTCATACACACACACACACACATGCACACACACACACACACACACACGCGCACACAATTGGACTCCTAGAGACATCCAGTTCATTACAGCTGGTCAGGGAAGTTTGTGGCTTAACGTTTGGGACTGATCACTGGAAATACTGATGGCTGGAAAGCCTGCCCCTGCAAGGCATGGCTCCACCCTAAAACCACAACCATCCATTACCTCGCTCATGCTAGCCTTGTGTAGCACGTGCACACACACACACATGCACACGCACAATAAAGCCCAACTAACTGTAGCAGTTCTTCTCCATGTAGATTGATACGTTTAACCTCCCAGAACTATCTGAAGCCTTTTCTTCACTGAGCTGACCTTGATCAATTCCAGAGGTTTGTCACTTACTTCAGTGGCATGCGTCCTCACTGAAGCTGTCAAGGGAAATCAAGTTGCGTTGGAGTCAACAGTGAGATAGTTGCTTGCAGGAAAATGCTAAACCTACACCAACCTCATAGGAATGAGCATTGCAAGACCCAGACAGGCTATTTCCAAAAGTTGAAAATGGGGCCAAATAGTGCTTGTATGGATGTGACATATCTATATTGATATAATGCCATCAAATAATCAGATAAGAGACAGAATTGAAGGCTTATTGTGTTTAATCTACTTTTAAAACCTCAGGTTACATGATTTCTGAGCTTGTAAAGGTTGAGGGTTAGTATTCTCAAGAACGCTAACTCAAATCAATATCTCTCCTCAGTGTCGCCTCACACATTGACATGCATTGTGAAGCAAAGTGCAGTACTACCAGTTTTTGTGAGCGGTGTTCGCCACTGTGTTTATATTCCTATTTACGGGCTGTGTAGATGTTTCGGATCATTTTTTCAACACGCACAGAATGGTAAGAGTGAAATGCGAGCTGCTATTTGGTGAGTTTGACAAAAAAGTGTATTAGCTTACAATTATCTTGCAATAGCTGACTGTACCTTTAATTGATTATTGATTGCATTATGTTAGATAGTATACACGTTAGATAGTAGATCAAATGTTTATTACTAGAGTATGTATATGTCAGCCACCTGACTGTTTCATTTTGTTTTATTTATCTTTTAAATTTTGTATATATTTCTTAAATCAAATGCTCATTACTATAGTATGTATAATTCAGCCAACAGTTTTATATCCTTGTATTTGCAATGTAAGATGTCCTTGAGTGTTTAGAAAGGTGTCCCAAATAAAATGTATTATTATTATTATTATTATTATTATTATTGAATAGCCAAGACAATTGCACTAGGAAAAAACAACTTTTAAAACGTAACTGCATTCAGTTCACAGCTCCTGGTTATTTGTGTCACAGACAACATTATATTACTAGCATTTTAAGAAAACCTTGTTAAGCCATTAAGCATTGCCTTGTGTGATTAGTATACTGTATTGGCTGCTGGGTGTCTTTATCTGTCTCTGGAAAAATGCACAGATCCACATAAAACAAAGCCAGGTGTAATTAACTCATAAGCAGTGATTAGCTCCAGAAATGTATTGCTTTTTATAGGAAAATTGGATTGGTCTTTATTCCTTCCAATGAGGATTTTGACGGACCAAACAATGTGTGACATGTTCGACTTCAGGAGCAGATTGGACTCATGGACAGGTTTTAATGGATGCAACCACTTTTCTGTCTGTCACTGATCCTGCCTGGCTCCATGAGTTCCATCTGGAACAAAAATGCTCATTGAAAAATCAAAGAAGAAATTCCATTTTAGCTGCATTGTTCACAAAAATGTTGACACAGGCTTTAAACGGCAGATGTCTGTGCAGTGAAATAGAACTTCTCAACCCTGGCTGTATGTTGGAAAACACAGTCCATGCAGTGGTATGTGTGTTACATCTGAGGGGCGTTCAAAGGAGAAAACAAAGCTCAACGTTTGCAAACATTTTCAAAGAGTTTTCCGTTTGCTTTGAGTTCACTGCAATGCGAGAACATTTGAGAACACACATAAACGGCCTGTGGAGGTAGCTTAATTCTCCCTGAGAGTTACAGTTTACGTCTAACAATTTGGAGTGTTTACACAAAACGTTCAAATATAAAAGTTGAAAGAAAATGTGTTTGCCTCGAATGGAGTAGAGGATGGGTGGGTGGATGGATGGATGGGTTGGGGGTGGGTGGATGGATGGATAGATGTATGGATGGATGGGTTTGGGGTAAGTGGATGGATGGATAGATGGATGGATGGATGGATGGATGGATGGGTTGGGGGTGGGTGGATATGTGGATGGATGGATGGATGGATGGATGGAGGGATGGGTTGGGGGTAGGTGGATGGATGGGTTGGTGGTGGGTGGATAGATGGATGGATGGATGGATGGATGGGTTGGGGGTAGGTGGATATGTGGATATGTGGATGGATGGATGGATGGATGGATGGATGGATGGGTTGGTGGTGGGTGGATAGATGGATGGATGGGTGGATTTGGTGGTGGGTGGATATGTGGATGGATGGATGGATGGATGGATGGGTTGGTGGATATGTGGATAGATGGATGGATGGATGGATGGATGGATGGATGGAGGAATGGGAGAATGGGTGGATAGATGAATAGCCAGGGAACACATCTCCGGCTCTGTCGCAGACTGGATTGATCATGTCCATACCCTCTCCCACCCTTTGGTCTGGGTAAATGTTCCATCTACGCCGCAGCGTGAACACACCCACCCACCGGCTGCCATGGAGTCTCCTCCAGACACACGTGCACGAACACACACATACACACACTTCAGAGACAACACACAGGCCCAGACTCAGTCTTTGGACTGCAATTGGACGCACGACAACAGTACATAAAACAACACTGTCATGGGTGTTTTACATGTCGGACCCCAGGAAGAAAACATTTTGCTACAATGTTAGCTAATGGGGATCCTAATTAATCAAAATAAATAAATAAATCATTTTATTTATTTATTATTATTTAGTGCTGAGAATTAGTATAGTACTCTTAACTTCGGCTAGGGATGTCGGCCATATTGTAAGCATTTAAACACAAATGTTATTGTCTCGGTAATTGCTCCAATAGTTGGTGTTGGTAAATACTGTAGGTAGATGTTGGAAAAACATTTGTTAGTTAATACATTTTTAACTACACTTACCTTAATTTTGGTCATAAATCAAAATTATGACCACTGGTGGTCTCTGCTCTGTAGCAGAGACCACTGGTGGTTGGCAATCCATTCCCATTTACAAAGCTAGGGCTGTGTAGGAACACCAGTGCCGCACACAGAATGCATACAGTTAGTGGACCGTGACGAGATCATTTGCTTATTAAAGGTGTAGTCCGCTATTGTAAGATAATTGTAAGCTGACACCTTTTGTCAAATTCACCAAACATCTCCTCGCATTTTACCGTTCTCTGTGCATGTTGAGAAAATAATCAGATTCCTCTACACAGCCTTGGCTCCAGAAATAACATAAACAAAGTGGTGAACACCACTCAGAACAACAAAGCCATAGTACTATGCTTGGCTTCACAATGTGCTTCAATGTGTGAGGCGTCGCTGCAGATGGATATTGTTTTGCTGTAGCAGAATGTTCTTGACATCATTGATGTTACCTGATTCTCAGGTGACATGCTGGTCAAATTAAATAAAACTGGGAAATTAATAGAGAACAATGGTTCCACCCCCCCCCCCCACACACACACACACACACACACACACTCTCTCTCTCTCACACACACACACACACGCTATAAAAATAATGAATCTCAAAATGATAAGACAGGCTGTTTCTTTCCTCAGCGTTCCTCCAACATTAACACACATTGGGATTGTGTAGCGCCACCCACTGGAGAGCGTGATGATTGGATGTTTGTTGTCAGCTTGCACTTTACAAAGCTTGACTGATCACTTGACTGATCACTTGACTGATCACTTGACTGATCACTTTATCGTTTTCTGAAATGAATAATGATGATCATTTCTGTACAATACTGAACATTTTTTTGAAATAACACATTTTAAAAGGCCATCATAATGCATGTTATGAAAATATAAGCTCTGTTGATGACAAGCTTAGACAGCTTTGCGTGCACACCATGAAACTATAAATATAACACCTCTCCCCAAGCAACTAAGAGAGCTATAAGGTAAATAGTATTATCAATATTAATACAAGTGGCTTATTCAGAAAATATGAATGAATGAATATGAAAATATCACATTTTGTGAAGAGGTTTCATTTTTCCCCATTGATTCACAATAGGGATGTTTGTAGCCTATTAGCCAGAAAGCTTAGCCTGACAATCAGACATAGTACACCATATATAGTGCTGTGTGTAATACACTGGGACTAACCAACACTGTGTGTAAAGTGAGCTGTATTCCTTTAGTGGGTCGCTATTTCACTTTATGGTAAAACCAGTATTTTCCATGTTAGGCTGTAAATAGCGTTTGGGTGAGTCCCTACAACAATCAAAACCAGAAGCATTGCGGCAGTGCTTAATTTGAGCTACTGATCTAATGGTTCATAAATCATTCATCCCCATTACATAATGCTAATGTCACACATGATCAATTAATGAAGATACAGTATGGAGCAATCTATGATTAATTGATGAGGCCAGGCATATATTTAGCCTCAGCCTGGGCAACAAAATCAATAGCTCATATTCAAATGCTTGCAGAAGATATTGATATGGCTTAAAATCTTTTACAATTACAGAATTTCAAATATTTCCCCCCATACGGGAAGGTATTCCATAAAAAGTATACACAACATGTAATATGTTAATATTAATTAGTCTATAGACTAGTGGACTTGGTTATAGTGATCTTGATTGTTCAACACTACTCTATGTAACTTAATGTGGAGCTTATTTCACTATAAGGGAACGATATTTTCATACTTACGAAAAGACAGCAATTTGGCCGTGAGGAGATATATGCTGAATTTTACAAAATGTGTATTGTAATAATATTGCTAACACCACCTGTGAATGTACTCTGTCTCTTTGGATAAAACTAAAAGAACCATTCTGTTAAATTACCCAATTGGAAAAGTTTTTTTTTATCTTTTTATTTTTGAGGAAATTAAATGATATTATGTGCATACAAACGATTGAGTTTTTATTTTATTTTTTATTATATTGCATTTGATTTCAGTGCAAGATGAAACTAGAAGGCACAACTGGGGCCACTGTGTTTGTACAACACTGATTCAAACCTCTTACAACACTGACAACACAATAACCTTCCAATACAGGCTCCCTGTGTCACGCACAATAAACCACTAAGGAAATAAAGAAACACTCACTCTGGCACGGGCACTGCTGGGGCTGCAGTGGTGCAGTGAGTAGAATGGTTGCTAGTTCGAACCATGCTGCCTCCTGGATGAGTGCTGAGGTGTCCCTGAGCAACTGTAACTGCTCTTGGTGGTTGGCTGGTGCCCTGCATGGCTAATATCACCATCTGTGTGCATGCGTGTGTGTGCGTGTGTGTGCGTGTGTGTGCGTGCGTGTGCGTGCGTGCGAGCGTGCGTGCGTGTGCATGTGAGGCAACATACAGCACTTAGCGTTAAGTTAGAAATGTGCTGCATTAACCATTTACCATGATAATGTTGTTGGCATTTGTACCACTGAACAAGCAGACGCGTGCAAATGTCAACAACATTGTTTCTACAGACATTCGTCTACGGCCGTACAAATGCATCAACGTAGGCAGAGCCGGACTTTAACCGGGTGTGCCAGGCCCATCTGCCGTGGGGGCGTGGCAGAGCCAGCTGGATGGAACTAAGGTGCGAGACAGATCGGCTGCTAAGTTAGAGCTGCGGTTCTGACGCGCCATGACACACACACATACACAGAGTCAGAGAACACGTGCACGCACACGCACACGCACATAACACACAGACACTCACGCACACACCCATACAGTATAACGCACACACACACACACATGTACAAGCTTAGGTGCATATACACATGCACACACAGACAAACCCATAAAGCACACACACACACACACACACACACACACACACACACACAGCTGATTACGGATACCATTTCAGAAGGTTGGTGATAATCACGAGTCACGGCATACCTTGGACCTTCCAGAAACGCTCGCTAATTTAAGCCAAGCAATAGCTCCACAGTGTTGCAGCCACTGAAGCATGATCAGATAATAAGGTTTTCTTTTCCGGCGTAGAGAAGGACTATTGTTGATCCCAGAAGCTGTGCTGGTCACGACTGTGTCCTGTTGTCGAGTGTAGGGTTCGTGCGTGTTGTGACAATAACAGAGGCTGTCCCATGTGTTTCTCCTCTCTGGAGTTTCCATCAGGAGAGACTGCACCACAACGCCAGATGTTTTAAAGTTTCACCCTCCGTGATCAATAGCTCTGGTCTATGAATGATGCTATTGGACAGCAAATACCTCATCCAGCCAAACAGATACAAGGCTTGTTGGGAAATGACACAAGTGCCCGGTTACTTGAGGAATTGTGCTCCACATCAGTTTCCTTGCAGGGCTTTTACAAATAGCATGCTTGCTGATTCGGGCAGCAGGATAAACAGGGAAGGTTAGCCGTGCACGCTAAACGCTTGTTGATTTAACAAAAAGATGTATATTTTCTGACCACTAGGGGGCCTGTATTTACATGCAGTACAGTATGAGTGTGCATGCACAATGGTGTATTTGCTAATGGTGTCTGAAAGAAGAGAGTGGGGCTATTCATTCAACACACACTCTTATTGGCTAAAATATACTATTAGACTGGGTAATTTCACATGTCAATCAAAGCTTCCATTTTGAGTGCATGCCTATCTTTACATAGGTTCTCATTGAAGCTAGGAATGGAAGCCTCTGCCAGCTAATATAAAATAAATGCAACAGCCGGCCGGTCAATATTTATTAACGTAATTTGTTTTGGACAAAATATTTTACTGGATTGTCTGGACCCTTGCTAATGTAACAAGATAGTTTTGATTATCGGTGGGCTATATGTACGGTTATTGGTGATCCGGTGGATAATATGAGTCTTCATAGGTGAGTAGTTGCCAGCTTTGATTTTTAAGGTTATGAAACATTAATTACAGTTTAGTGTTTTTTTTGTGTTTTTGAGAACGTGTTTTTCAACTACTCATTCGGAAATACATTCAATTATTTGAAACATGTAAAATGGTATTCGGGACAGCCCTACATATAACACAAGATTCAGACCCAGATGCAAACAACACACAGAACAATACTATATTTCTAAAGGTGTTTAATCCAAGTCAGAGCAGGCAAGGGTGAGGTTATAGTACAAACAACAATAAACAATCCAGCAGGAAAACGGGTGTTTAAAACGGGCTCGGGTCCCATAGAATGCAGATGGGTGAGCCACAGGCTTAGCAGAAGCAAGGTAGACCGTCAATAGACCAGACGTACATCATTTTCGGAGTTGCCCGTTGTAGAAAATTGTGCTTTATATTTTAGATATTCTATTTCAGATATATATTAGCTCTTATAAGGGCTTATGAGAGTGCCATGTTATTGCTTAAAAGTGAATAGATTGGGAACCAGTGGAAAGTTACAGGCAGTGCAGAACAGGGCAG
>JAODUH010003973.1:0-11004 GCA_027564835.1 Typhlichthys subterraneus
CTTTAATTTACCTAGGCTATTGAATGGGTCACCAAAACAATTGCCCTCCCAAATTTTTGGAGCAGCAGCCGTCACTGCAATGATGCACAATGAATGTACGTATCTGTCAGTGTGAATCATCCCTCTTACCGTGCCTTCGTGTGACGTGTACTCATAGAAACAGCACTTTGATAAATAGGCTGATATTTACATTGACATTTATTTATTTTGTAAATGTTTGACTTTAGAAAAGAGAAAAACTTAAGATTTATGAATAACCTTTGCTGTTGTTAGCTATGGTCAGTGTCAGAGCTGAGCACCAGGTATAGCCAATGGATTTCTACAGCTCCACACATAACATAATCTTGTTTGTTTTACACATTCACAAATAATAATGTTCCTCTCCGGGAACCATCTTGGTGGAGAGGTTTGTGTGTCCCTCTGACTAGAGACTCTTATGGAAAATCTAAAAAGAGGAAAAGTTACCCTGCCCGAAGGAAGCCTCGAACCCCTGTCTAGAGGCAGCCCCAGAGGGAGGGCTCGCTGGAGAGCGCCTGGTGGCTGGGTTTTCCAAGGAGCCCAGCTGGGCATAGCCTGAACATGCAACGTGGCACCATCCTCCTCTTCATCCTATGGGCCCACCACTCATGGGAGGAACTGTGTGGCTTGGGTGCACTGTCAATTGACAGTGAAGGTCAGGGGCCTCGACGGACCCAAGCCGGGCGGTAGAGACTGGCTCTGGGGACGTGGAACGTCACCTCACTGTGGGGGAAGGAGCCGGAACTTGTGCGGGAGGTGGATCGCTACCATTTAGATCTGGTGGGGCTTACTTCTACACACAATATAGGTTCTGGAACCATTCTCCTGGATAGGGGATGGACTTTATTCTACTCTGGAGTTGCCCAGGGTGTGGGGATACTCATACCCTGGCTGAGTGCCACTAGGTTGGAATTTACCCCAGTAGATAAGAGGGTTGCCTCCCTGCGCCTATGGGTTGTTCGGAGTATTCGGCTTTCCTGACAGACTTCAACACGCACTTGGGCAACGATGGAGATACCTGGAGAGGAGTGATTGGGAGGAACGGCCTCCCTGATCTAAACCCAAGCAGGCGTTTGTTGTTAGACTTCTGTGATAGTCATGGACTGTCTATACAAACTCCATGTTCGAACAAAAGGATGCTCATAAGTGCACGTGGTATCAGAGCACCCTATGCCGAAGGTCGGTGATCGATTTTGTGATCGTATCATCTGACCTAAGGCCGCATGTTTTGGACACCCGTGTGAAGAGAAGGGCAGAGCTGTTAACTGATTACCATCTGGTGGTGAGTTGGGTCAGTGTGGGGGAAGTCTCTGGACAGACCTGGTAAGCCCAAACGGGTAGTTTGGCTGAACTGGACTGGTGAATCTGGAGGAGGCCCCTGCCAGTGAGAGCTTCAACTCACACCTCCGGCGAAGCTTCACGGGCATCCCTGTGGAGGTTGGGGACATTGACCCTGAGTGGGCAATGTTCAAAGCTTCCATTGCTGAAGGTGTAGCTGAGAACTGTGGTCTCAATGTCATAGGTGCTTCAAGGGGCGGTAACCCTCGAACATCGGGGTGGACACTGGTGGTCAGGGAAGCCGTGCGACTAAAGAAGGAGGCATTTCGGGATATGTTGTCCCTGAAGTCTCCGGAGGCATTTGCAAGATATCGACTGGCCCAAAGAGCTGCAGCATCTGCCGTAGCAGAAGCAAAGAAGCGGGTGTAGGAGACGTTCGGAGAAACCATGGAGAAAGACTTTCAGTCGGCACCAACGTGTTTATGGAAAACCGTCCGCCACCTCAGGAGGGGGAACCAGGGTACCATCCAAGCTATATACAATAACGATGGGGTGCTGTTACCCTCAACTAAGGATGTAATTGGATGGTGGAAGGAACACTAAGGATCTCCTGAATACGACTGACACGCTCTCTGTGGTAGAGACAGAGCTGGAGGCTGATGAAGGATAATTGTTAATTTCCCCTCTAGGTTCCCCTCTTCAAAAAGGCAGACAAAAAAGTGTGTGCCAATTACAGGCGGTATCACACTACTCAGCCTTCCTGGTAAAGTCTACTCCAAGGTGCTGGAGATGAGGGTTCGGCCGAATGTCGACCCTCAGATTGAAGAACAACAATGCGGATTCCGTCCTGGTCATGGAACAACGGACCAGCTCTTTAATCTCACAAGGATCCTGCCGGGGGCCTGGGAGCATGCCCTTCTGGTCTACATGTGTTTTGTGGATTCAGAGAAGGTGTATGACCGACCTTCTGGTTGTAGATAAATAATCAATATACAATCGTGACATGTTAAAATGTAATTAATTGAAATCATAGGCTACACACAGCCTATACCGAAATATAACTGAAAATATTTAATTTTATGATTTCAGTTAAATACATTTTAACATGTCACGATTGTATATTGATTATTTATCTACAACCAGGAGCTACTATTTGCACTGAAATTGCATGCCCATATAGCTAAAAATAAACCGGTGGCGGTAACTCTGTAGTCTTGCCAGTCAATGACCGAAGTCTTCATCCTACGACGTAAAAGGCTTTCTAACACTTTGAAAAGTGATGAGAAAGGTCCTTGACCAAGCTGCAGTTTTTGATGAGTTGGGAGTGATAACGTGTTGGCTGGATCGGTTCACAGCCGAGTGTGAAGTGGCTGGGATGAAGATTAGCACCGCTAATGAGGCCATGGTTTTCAGCAGGAAACCGAGTGCCTACCCCGAGTATCTACTCCAGGTAGGGAATGAGTCCTTACCCCAAGTGAAGTACCTCCGGGTCTTGTTTGCGAGTGAGGGAAGATTGGAGCGGGAGATTGGCCGGAGAATCAGAGCAGCAGGAGGGGTATTGCAATCACTTTACCGCACCATTGTAACGAAAAGAGAACTGAGCCGGACAGCAAAGCTCTCGATCTACCGGGCAATTTTCGTTCCTTACCTATGTTTAGGAGCTGGGCGATATGGACCAAAAATAATATGTAATATATATTTAGGTTGACTACCGATATACAATATATATCGGTGTTTTCTATAAAGTGGGCTCAATCTTCAAGCATAGAGAAAAAACAGGAAAATGACGGAAATGTGACATTTATTATTTTTAGCGACATTAATTGACATGTAAGCTTTCTCTGGTGTCTCCACCCCTTTGACACTCTGAACGCACTAAGTGCAGGCATGGAGGGAGAGACGAACAAATCGAAAAAGTCATGAATAAATGCATAATATAACTATATCAATATAAATGATATTGTCTAATTTTATATCTCTTTTGAAAAAATTCTGATATACCGATATATACCAATATATCGCCCAGCCCTACCTATGGTCATGAAGGGTGGGTCATGACCGAAAGAACTAGATCAGAGGTACAAGCGGATGAAATTAAGAGGCTGGTGTCTCCCTTAGATTTAGGGTGTAAAGCTTGGCTATCCGTGAGGAACTCGAAGTAGAGCCGCTGTTCCTTTGAGTCGAAAAGAGCCAGTTGAGGTGGTAAAGGCATCTGTTAAGGATGTCATCTGGGCGCCTTCCTAGGGAGGTGTTCCAAGCATGTACAGCTGGGAGGAGACCTCAGGGAAGACCCAGGACTAGGTGGAGAGAGAATATATCCACACTGGCCTGGGAACGTCTCGGGATTCCCCAGTCAGAGCTTGCTAATGTGGCTCAGGAAGGGGAAGTTTGGGGACCCCTGCTGGAGCTGCTGCCCCCGCGACCCGACTCTGGATATGCGGGTGAAGATGGATAGATGGAAATAATCATGCTAAACAAGGTGTAAGAGGGATTTCTCAACATTGGGCCACACAAAGATAGAACTGCCCTGTCCTTTAGGAGTATAGTCCTGTTTCGAGCTGTACACAAGCAGTCAATCCCAGACACAATCAAATTTACAGTGGAGTAAAAGGAAGAGTGGTCAAAATGAATTCCACTTGGTGCTAGAAGGTTCCAGAAGGTTCCAGAAGGTTGGGATGTCTGACATGGTGAACTCACCATAATAGGCTCCCTTTAAAATATAAAAGGGTACTGGATTGCATTACGATAGATTTTGAGTTTTGATTTACTCTAGAAATCAACATGGCTCGTCAGTGTTTCCATATTTCCATATGATTAGCTAGCCGTGGGCATCTGTTACACCATGGATGATAGCTCTCTAAAGGATCAGATACATTGTGATGAACCCCTATGCTTAACTACATTTACAGTGTACAAAGAACTATTCAAACGCTGTCTAATAAATGATATCCAGTTATTATCCAGTGAATTAATCTGAAGTGTTATAGTAAATGTTATAGTGTCAAGATTGAATTCTGTTAACATTTAGCTCAGGTTCTGATGTCCTGTATGGTAACTCTGTGTAGTTCCAATTTAGTAATGTAGTATAATTTTAAGTGATCTGCTGTGCAGCTACTATACTGTCTAGTTCTTAAGCCCTTGTCTACTCATATGGCTGGTTAGACAAGACTGGCTTGGCATGTACATAACTGGTAGACATCTTTCTTACTTTCCCATCAGTCAGGTTTATTGCAGAAACTTTTGCAGAAAGTCATATTTTGAGCATACAGTAGTATACAGTTTGCTGATTGCAGGGAATGTACAATATTGTATTTAGGTACTTAGAGCATATTTAGGTTTGTCTTATAATGGTCCAATGTCCTGATAGCTCCAAGGAACTTCCTGTGAAGTTATTTGCTGCTGTAGGCAGAATGCTGGCTTACATGGCTGTGTCACAATGTCTTGGACACAAGACAGGATAATGATCTCACTGGCAGTTTTAAGTCAGTGTTTCCATATGATTAGCTAGCTGTGGACATCTGTTACACCACGGTTGAGTTATTTCTGTGGACTATTGTTTGAGACAACTGTACTGCTGACTAGTTGCTGGCATTGATACAGTAGTTATCTATATCCATTAGTAGGTCAAGCACCATGTCTGCACATTTCCAATTTAGACTATGATTTAACTTTATAGGGCCAAATTACTTCATCAAAATCACAATGTAATTCAATGGATCTTTTGATAAAGTTTTATTGACAGGCAATCAGAAGAAGTAATCAGAAGGTGTGTTGCTATGCGCCGCAGTGTTTTCGAATAAACAAGAATCACTTCAACTGCAACCACTGTAGCTCCATCAAATCTGTTAACTTGTAAAACTTATATTTGTTGTTATGGGACATGTAAATTGTAAATTAACTGCATTTATATAGCGCCTTTCCAACCTTCCGGCCACTCAAAGCACTGTACAGTATTGCCTCACATTCACCAATTCACACACACACACACACACACTTCCATACACCGACGGTGACTACCATGAACAGTTAGGGTTAGATGTCTTGCTCAAGGACACCTCAACACCAGTGACATTTGTATCACATGTCGCCACATCTACCCAACTGCTGTATAGACAACATACACAGCAGATATCCTATAGACTGGATGTTAGCCTACAGATCTTTCAATTTCCTGAAACCATGCAGAAAGTCTAACCTACGCTACGAATTTGAATGCAAAAGGACAGCCATAAGATTATATAATTACTATACTGAATCTTTTTTATATAGAGTTGTCAATTGTAACCAGAAGATTGTAGTAGCCTGTCTACAGTCTACCTGAGAGCCACTGTACTGTTCTGCTCGTCAGTCCAAAACAAAATAGGCGTTTGCTGCCTGAATAGTTTCACTTCACCTTTATTCTGATAGGCTTTGCGATGACTGTCTTTATCATAACAGCATAGGCTTAACTATAAAATCACTAGTGTAATCTTCTTTTTCTAGATAGACGTTTGGCATGGGGATATACCGGTATGACCCAACAATAGGCTGCAGTAAACTTTTTACATTTTTTGTTTTATAAAATAGTACTTGATTTAAATGAGAAACTGATACGATCAGGTAGATAAATCCTGCTGTTTTCCGAATTATTATAATTGTTAATGACACAATGTTGGATGTATCGTTATCAAAGTCTTCTCTGATGTTATGGTCAGCTCAAAGCCATGTGGGTCAGCTGTCCGACACAGATCCGCCCTGGCTGTGGGTAACTCGCTTCTGGCGAAAGGTCCATTGATGGACGACCTTGTGCAATCTGGAAACTAGAGCCCATAGAAGTGTGTTCACTGTTCATTAGCCAGAAATGTATTAATTTGCTGTTTATGGAAATGTTTGTTTTGTGTGTGTGTATGTGTGTATATACTGTATACAATTGCGTCATGCATGCAAAAAATCACATTTATTTTCAGTCTATCAATATTAATATATATGAGAAACTCTTGAAGCCAATGGTTGAGCATGTCCTCATTGCCCTACGATACGATGCAAAGTGCACAGACCCTTAATATATTTTTATAGTTGTGCTGGTTGCTTATACAGGAGGGAATGGCTGCCCCCTATATATCTTCGCTCAGACTCAGCTCAGGTGCAGGCAACAAGGTGACTTTAGCTACTGGGGCTCAATGTTACAGCATTCTTTAGATTTCTTTTTTTGTTTGTTTGTTTTTTGCATTTGTTTTGGCTACAGATTGTTCAGGACACTGAAGATGAATGCTATTTTTCCCCACTCCTCTTTACTCTGTGCTCCCAAGCAACATCCAACCACAAACACTCAAGGCACCCCTGTCGGTTAGCTAATCCTCCTACTTTCACATTTTTACTAAGGTACTATTTTCTCCCAATAACTTCTCTGAAGTTGTCTGGGTTTCAGTGAAATTACAACTTTCTAAGGTTTATTTGTGCACTAAAAAAAAAGAATGTTCAACAAAAGAAATCTATAAACACCATTGTTCCTTGTGACATTTCTGACATAAGCTTATTACTGTACTTAGAGTCAGCACCTTTCAGCACTGCAGTGAGAAATATTTCACCTTTTTTTTCTCTCATCAAAGCAAGAATAATTGAGCACATGCCTTTGATCTTTTCATACACTTTACAAGCATTTGAATATTGTAAACGTTCTCTTTCACAACAGGACTGACCTGGAAAACACTCGCAAGCCAAATTCATGTTACCAACATCAACGAAGGTGACCCCGAACAGCAGGGCCCATGCTGCCATGGCAATGCTTCAAATGCTTAACTGGGGGAAAAGATGAAATGGGTTTTGTTCTCATCAGAGTTCTTCTGTCAAAAAAGCCATTTGGAGATACAGTTGTGGGTAATGTTGCAATTAGTAATGTGCTTTGAATTAAATTTTCACTCAAATGAGGTTCTGTCTGAGCGAAGGCAATTTTCGAGTTGGGAAATGTGTAGACCAATGCAAAAAGGAATTCACTTCAGTTGTGATTTGAATTGCTAATGACGAGACCTCTGTAGGCTTTGGCTGCAATCTGAAAGTCCCTGTTCACCCCTGTAATGTTATGCAATGAGACCTTTGCGCATACTGGATACATAATTATGATTCTATCAGGGGCATATTTGCTTCTTTAATGGACAAATTTAAAAAATGCAAACCTTGGTATTTTCGGTGAAAGCACATTTGTTTAAAGTCTTTACAAATGTTCTTTCACCGAAAATGTAATTTTACAGTTTGTTGCAAGTAACCATTATGTGATTGCTATTGTGTGCAGTTATGCATAACCACCCCATGCACAAACATCTCATATGCTCCACAAAAGGCCTGGGTGTAGCTCTCGCGGCGCTTCTATCTGCCACTATTTATAGCCTGAACAATTAGGCTGAGAAGACCTTCATTAGCCTGCTGCTATTCAGCAGGACCCCAAGTTGCCTTGCCAGCTAGCCAAACAGGTGTTCCTTAATAATCACTGCTGAATTGCCAGCAACACTGGTTTGCGATTTCTCTTCCATATGCTTCAAGCTGTTAGGAACGAACTACTGAGGAATGAATGACCTTCTGAGTCTGTGTATTATCGTTCATTATTTACAGGCTGGCTTGGCAGACAATTTAAAATGGATTGCAGTATCCGTTACATGATAGGACCACATTTTGTTAAAATGGTGATATATGTAATATAGACAGTTACCAAATACATCAATGATATAGCAGGAAACTTGCAACAGATAAACCATTAATGACCGGCATTCCGGCAAAGTCCCTCATAGAATAGTGCTGTATTCTATGGGTAATGGATAGTTGAGTAGGTTGGGTCATGCCAACAGCATGAAATGCCTTTATTTTAAAATCATCATTAGGCCTACACCTAGTTCTTGTTCTGATGTCTTACCCTGGTCCAACTGACTACTGTCTACAGTACATGCATTTGAAATGTTTGTGTTCTTCTTTAAAAATAGCGTAATAACGTATAACGTATTAACATCAGCAGTTTGATTGGAATCATTCTAGTCCTAAGTGATAAAAACTACTGTATGGAGAATGCAACATTTGAATTCATTATCAGTTTCAATTTGACATTAATTGGAAAAAGAAATGAACAAAAAATACAAGCCTACAGTTGCAAAGAGTCGGTATGTGGTACATGGTATTTAGTCGTTTAAATACTATGGTATGTTTTTTTGTTATTAGGTTATACTCATTTTTCAACCTCGTGAATTGAGGCTGAAAGGTTGATATTCAGTCTTAACATTCAACATCTGGGTATCACAGGAATATCAATGTATTTCTGATACACTATTGTAATCAATAGTATCACAATAGTTTGTAGAGCCAGCTATTACTGATGTAAAGTCTGGGACACAGCGCTGACTAACTCCTTGACATAAGAGGCATTTTGATTGACATACATAATTACTACATAATGCAGTAACCAAATAGGTATAATTAACAGATGAGGCTGAGACTATACTGTAGCTCTGAGCCTGTTTGAAGTTCCGGTCATTATGTGAGTGGTGCTGGTGGGATTATTTTGCGTGCAGTCGAAGCCACAAGAGAAGATGACCCAAGCATTTATTTAAATTATACTTAGTTTCTCAACAGGAGATTATGATATAATGTATATTAGTGTAGTTAAAAAAAGTAAAAACTAGGCAAACCTAGTTCAGCCGGCCGCATTGTATGTACTGTAGGCCAATAACAGTATGGTTTTTAGAAGTGTGCAATAGACCAATTTACAGAAACAAACAGTTTCGCAACCCAAGTATGATGAGGGTACGGTCACATATGTGAAATTGACAGTAGTCTCCTGTTCAATTACATTCTATACAAGTGAAGGGGCAAATAAAACATTTGCTTCCTGTGGAAAAGCTATTTTGCATTTCCATTTTGTCTAAGAGTTCAACACTGAACTCTACTTTGACCTAAATATGCAGCCTCAGTCAACAGCTAGGAGGTGTGTGTGGTTGGTGAGGCAATTGGCTTTAGTGAGGCAGGATGGAATGAGACTTTGATTATGAATTTCACATAGGAAGGCGGCGGTCCATTAACCTGACATGCCAGATTAATTGCTAGTCACAACTCCATCTGGGGAGCCGTCCATTTAAACGGTTTGTAAAAGGCATACACTTTCAAAAAATACTTGGTTAGTTGACTGTATGAACCATCTGGTAATTTTTGCTTTCGGCAAGACTAAACCACGCTGCACACCTAATCCACGGCTGTATCAATATGATGATGATTTGGTAAATTCAGTTTCTATACTCGAACACATTCAAAACTATTTCTAGGCTTTCCAGACTGATTCTCACAGCGAAATTAAACTACAGCTCACAAGATCAGGATGGCTTCACAAAGCTAATTTATAACAGATTCAGGTGGGCTACATTTTTAAAAATCCACTGAAGTGAATATCAAATCACAGCTCACATTTTTGGCAATGGCCCGATCGGGACAGTGAGTTGCAAGTTTTACTATACTGACATTTTGTTCTACTGGCCTCGGGCCATTGGGCAACCGATATTGTCGAGCCCTGGTATTGGTGTATTACCGCTACCCATGCGCGCTGTTAGGCCTGTACATTCGGGTCTTAAACCCCGGATCTTTTTGTACTAGCCCCGGAGTAAAACGGCATAGCTGCGCGATTATACAGAAGTCTACTTGACATTGCGTACCTTGCAATTGTAAGAAGAATGATAGACCTACTTCACACAACTCTGTCTCCTACTGTGACATCCACCCTCGTGCCAACACACACACACACACAGCTAACAAAGCACCTAAGGCCGCGTTGCCAGATGGGGCGGTTTCCTGCCCAATTAGGCTATTTGTAATGATAGTTTGCGGGGAAAAGTGGGCTTGGGCGGGTTGATATACGTGGGTGATTGTGAGGTATATGCTACTGTCAATAAAATCTGGACACCCTGCTGCCAGATAAAGTTGTGAACGCCCCGTTATCGCTCAGCATAACGGTCGTCAAGTAGTAGCATAAGAAGAAGCAGGGAAAATATTTAACTTCTTTCGAAATGAACAAAGAACAGAGCACATTATTTAATTGGTAGCTGTGGATGAGGTTGAGAGAAGATGCCAGAAACTCAAAGTGTAGTCTGCTACTCAACAGAGACACAGTTAGTGGCTAGAGGTTTGTGCTCAGCATAAACCTATTTGTGTGCAAGGGAGAACACAAAACAACTACATTTCTTACATCATAAAGTAAACCACCTAGCTATAACTTCGTAATTGCTAGGTAATGTAAACTGTAGGTTACACACAAAACAAGAAGGTTTTATTTAATTGAATCTAAAATGTGTTCATTTTAGTGAAAACATTTGTTAATAAACATTTATAAAGTGTTATTCTTGCCATTAAATAATTACAATAAACTCTGCATCAGTCAATTAGGCTAATAGTGCTAGAGCTAGAGATACTGTAGCTAGAGATGATTGACCAGGAAAGACAGACAATTATAGAAACAAGGATAGAAAGAAAAACAACAAAGCAAAATATGATGAGACACAAGGAAAGACAGAGACCAACAACAAATAGTGATGGATGGATAGATTGACAACAAATGGGCTCAGATGAAGACACCAGGAATGACTGACAGACAACAAATAGTATAATACAATATGATGGAGAAACAAGCAGGAAACCGATGGAGTGCCTACTCTGGGTAGGGAATGAGTCCTTACCCCAAGTGAAGGAGTTCAAGTACCTCGG
>JAODUH010003974.1:0-11004 GCA_027564835.1 Typhlichthys subterraneus
CTAACCTGGGAACACCCCCCCCCCCCCACCTCCCCAGCTCATGGCGGTGTACGAGGAGCAGGACCCCCACAACGGCGGTGATGGCACCAGCGCCAGCTCTACGGGCACGCAGAGCCCAGAGCCCTTCACCGGCGAGCTGGGTGCCCACGGCGACGCCCCTCCGTCGGCCTTCCAGCCGTACGCGCAGATCACCCACGGAGAGATCGAGGTGACGCCGTCCGCTCTGCGCTCCAGTGAGTCTACACCCCCCCCCCCAGTGTTCACAATAAGTTGTTATAGTCATCGCTGGGCTGTGCATTTACATTTACGACGTTTGGCAGACACTTTTATCCAAAGCGACTTACGTGTAGCACTTTTGTTATTAGTTAGAGGCGCAGTGTTTTTTTTTTCAGCTGAGACGCTTTGGTTGCTATGAAACAGAATCTCTGTGGGAATTCATATGTTGAAAATAGACATACTATCTTGTGTTATCAACTAATTGTTATCAGCAATTGACAGTTTTGTGAAATTATGTGTTCTGATATTGTTCTGATACGACTGCTCGACTTGCACAATCTCAATCTCAGTCCACTAAAGGGGCATCGACTTTCGACTTTTTTGACTTTCAGGGGAAGTCGTTCTAGTTCTGTAGCTGACCCTGACCTCGGTGCAGAATCCTTTACGCAGTTGTGTTCTTTTATCTAAATTAATAGCTAATGCTACAGTATTTTGACTATCAGCAGTGGAGTTGTTTTACAGTGCTGTATATTTGCAAGAAACGGTATTAGCAAAGCATATGCATTTCATCTTTATTGCATATAACCCACACATAACCTGTACAGTAGACAATCTACAGATGCCAATCATCTCCAATTATTTGTCCTAGTTATCATCTGTAAATCCTTATCGAATATTACCAAAATTGTCTCAAAAAGTTAGCTAATTATGTGTGTAATTTGAATAACCATCCCAGGGTGTGGAGAGACAGACAGGCAGCCAGTCAGACAGATGGACACCACAAGCACACGGGAAGGTCCCTCCAGAGATGCAGATGAGCAAATTAGCACCAATAACATGTAGCAGACATAGCGAGTATGTGAAGCAAAGGAGCCCTACACAGATGTGCTCGGAGGCAGAGAATTACAGCTGTGCAGAACCATGATCTCTCAGACCCATATTGATTGTTTTGCTTCCCCTCCAATTCACAGACCCTTTCACACATGCTTGTTTTTCTCACTCTATCATGCTTGCACTCCCACTATATCACCCCCCCCCCCCCCAATCCTCACCCCTTATATCCATCGCAAAGCCCACTTTTTGCTTTCTCATGCTAGCACGTGTGCAGAGCAGGTCAAACTGCTAATAATTGGATTGGAGATGAGATGTAAATTGCAATAATGAATGCAATTTTCTCCGTAATTATACAGACGCCCGCCCGCCCGCCTGTACCAGCCAACCGCCTTAGACGACTCTTTTAGAAGTAAAGGGAAATTGTCTAAAACTTAAAATTAGTGCTCAATCCTAATGGCGCAAGATGAATTTGTTCTTTGTTTGGTTTAAGTGGGGTGATTTGGAATGGCCCTGGCCTTGCTAGTTAACTGCTGTCCAGTTGACATCGGTTTGGTAATTTCAAAATCTTAAATGGTTTGAAACTGTCAGATGACCCTTAGGCGCTGGTCAAGTATTTGACCTTTTGGACCAGTAAAATGGCTACAGGTCGCACAGGGCCAGCTAACAGCAACAGTTAATGCTGACATGGCCATACCAGAGACTTGCTTTGGCTAAGGTTCTTCTAGTCTTGGAGAGCCAGCCTTTATTTGCATAAAGTCTGGGACACAGCGCTGGCTAACAGTGACAAGATCCGCCTACCTGACAACATACGTAATTAGATTGACATGAATAACGACGACAATGTGCTCTCAAGCTTAAATGGGAGTCAGGGAACATTTTAGATGTGACCCCGCTTTCCTCAACAACAAGTGTAAACGGAATGCCCGTGAAGTACAACTTTAAACAGTCTCTTCTCCATGTCTAGCCTGCAAAACCATTAAGGATCTTTAAGTGTTATTGCGGCTTCCCCTTTTAAGCAGGTCACACTACATGACGGCCGTTGACGGCGAGTGTCAACTGCAAGTTTGCTGTGATTCCACTTCGAGCTGGGGCTTTTGTCTACGATCTAAAAATAAACATTTGTTGGCGAGCGGAACATTGGGCTAAAGCTATGGTACTGTGAACTAGGAATGAGTCTTTAGCCCCACATCTCTGGCCCACCTTAAGGGCAGGGTCAGTCATTATTGAGAATGCTTTCGAACTTTGAGCTGAAATCTAAACAAAATCCCTTTGCAGACATTTAAACGCTGTCGTGAGCGGTGTTCGCCACTTTGTTTGTGTTCCTATTTACAGAGCCAGGGCTGTGTAGAAGTACTAGTTTCTTTTTGCAGCATGCACATAGAACAACTAGATAATGGAATGCATGTATTGGCTTTAAATTAGCTTCTTTACTATAAATTTAACCGAAGAAGAGGTCTACAGCAAGAATTGCCCAGCAAGTGCTGAGTTCTGACCACTTTGTCTTTGTCATGACTTTACTCAGAATGACACCTGACCACGAAGAAGGTCCTTTGCTAGCCAGGCGCTCCTCTCCAAGTGTTCACATCAGCCACAGACTGATGATGATTGCCTGAGCGACACTAGCCCAGGACGCCGCAGAACCTGCTGGAGTGCTATTGACGGGGCCTCAAATTGCACTGACCTTGACAAGGTATCCACTTTAAGCCAACATTAATGGTGGATCGCAATGATTGCAGTGACACGTCCATGATTGACCCCCCGCTGTCTCATACAGTCCTCCGTAGATCGAACCATCCCGGGCCGTGTTGTCATTTCTCCACTTATTCGGGCAGGCAACCGCTGGCGTTGCTCCTCTCATTGGCCGTCAGGCTTCCTTCTCCACTGCGTTATTGGCCGAGAGGACGAATCGCCCGCCCATACCCCGTGACCCTCTGTGAATCTCGGTGGTGACAGGGTGGCTGGGCGGCCATTAGAGAGATTGCCTGTGTGGACACCCTTGGAGTTGAGGATTTTTCTCCAATCAATTTGGTTTAGTGGTCATCCACTGTGGAGTCCCTCCTGCTGCCAGCCAAGGCCATATAGAAGTCACTATAAGCCCCAGTAGACATGCAGTGGCAACCCCACACATGGACCCCTTGGTTCTAAGCTAAATTAAACTAAAAATCTACTTTTTTTAACTTTTCTTTCTCGTCTTACATTTTTCTTTTTCACATATATGTTATATATTATGACTTGGAACTGGAGATTATCAGTCATATTTTGTCTGCCCTCAGATTTCATCAGAGATCAGAGAGTTAAAGGTGGCGTCAGTAATGCTGGACTGCTGAAAGTAAATGCATATCACCTCTCCCTTCAATGCTCTCCGACAACCTAAATTGGACACACATTGACAAGGCTTGGAGAGTGCTGTGTGGTGTGGTCTGCACCACTTTAACAGAGAGTTAGCAGACCGTGGAGATAACATTAGCTGACTTCTCACAGCAAGAGAAGGTCACGGGTTTGAACCCCGGTCGTCCTGGCCTTTCTGTGTGGAGTGTTCATGTTCTCCCTGCGTCTTCGTGGGTTTCCTCCTGGTGCTCAGGTTTCCCCCACTATCAAAAAACATGTCAGGTTCATTCTCCAGTCAGTGTCATGCGACCAGAGACACTGGCCTCCGATCTGGAGTTGGTCCCCGGGCGCTGCACAGCGGCTGCCCACTGCTCCCTTGAGGGATGGGTTAAACGCAGAGGATGAATTTTGTGTCAAGTCAGTTTTTTTATTATAAAGCACATTTAAAAACAAACAATGCTGACCAAAGTGCTGTACACAACAATGCAAGTAAGATTACTTGCATCGTACACAAAGTAATATCCATCCATCCATCTTCTCCCGCTTATCTGGAGTTGGGTATGTGTATGTATGGGACAATAAAAGCACCTTTACCTTACATCCAAAAACCAGGATTGTCCATTACATATAAACCGACAAGTTTTTAGGTCTGAACTCCTCAGGCGGTGTGGGACACTGAAAATTATTTCTACCATCTCTCTCTCTCTCTCTCTCTCTCTCTCTCTCTCTCTCTCTCTCTCTCTCTCTCTGTCATGTGTTGGTCCAAATCTCTCAATTCTCTCCGCCCTGCGATTGCGGGCTGTCTGATACCCAAAAGTAATCATGCGGAGTTGGCGGCAACGTGCCTCTGATTGGAGCTGCTGATTGGTCCTCAACAGACACAAACAGCCACCCTCTCAGCAGCGTCCTGAGAACGTTGCATATGATAACACCTAATGCATTCAAATCGATTTGAAGTTTCAGGCTTTTTCTTCTGCAAGACTTGCGGTGAGATTAGAAACAGCGAGTTCAACTTCATCTCTTTGATGTGGGCCATTTTGTTCGGCTCGTGGAGTCACGCATTTCAAAACACGTGTGACGTGTGAACATCTGTGCGATGGCACTATTACAAGCCAGGCGTTGCTGAAATAATTAATTTAGTTTTTAATCTTCTTTCCCCCCCTCCCTTCTTTCCCCAACATCTTTGTTATTAAAGAAGTAGAGGAGCGAACACCTTATACATGTATATTAATGGCACGCGGCCTAGTCCATTGAACCTAGAGTGACAGCCCCGACAATACAAAGCAATCATCTCTGCCGGAGCAGACAACATTGCTAGCATGTTGTTCATCTGGCTGTACACCTAGCTTCAAGTAGGACACACAGTGCGTGCTTCAGATGAGCGGCGGGTAGCTGCGCCTCCATCCCTCGCCTTTTGGCAGGAGCTCTCATCATTAGCCAGCAGAAACCACTTAAAACCCACAGACCTCCCGCGAGTACCGCCTTCCTCTGTGTTAGTGGAAGATCTATTAGTTATGTCAACTCTTAATCACACACACACACACACACACGCACACACACACACACACACACACGCACACAAGCGCACACACACACTTTCTATTAAGGAAGAACGAGCGGGGTGGACGTGAGGGCAGACGAACGCCGGCGTAGTCGAAAGACAAAAGATTAATAGCATGGGATGGAAAGTAAGAGGCAGAAAACACTACAGAAGAAAGGCAGTGGGGGGGTTGGCGGGGGGGGGGGGAGGTTGGAAGGAGGACAAGTCTATCACACACAGAAAGACCTAACTAGTGAGCGAACATGAGGGCCCTTTTAATGCAGTGGAATATGGTTGAATTGGAAATATAATAATAGTAATGATGATGATGCTGAGTCATCATCATCATTATATTATTATATTATTATTATTATTATTATTATTGTTTGTTTACATTCTGAAAGGAGTATCTGTAGTCTGCAAAGTGGTTTGTGTCCACACGCACACATGCATACATACGCACATGCACACATGCCCGTGCCCTCGCGCACACACACACACACACATGCACACGCCGTAACCAAGAAGCCATAACCCCGCGACGGAGAGCATGGGAAGTGAATCCGGGTGTTTGCGTAGCTTAGCTACAGTTTGTTTTCCCTGTCTCCTGAGGTCCTCCACTCCTGCAGACCCCACAGCATTAGCGTGCCCCGTGGTAGCCCCTGCCGCTGCCTGATATATGACACGACGAGCCACTCCTGGTCTCACGCTGGGCTCTCAACATACATTTTGTTTAGCGCCGTGTAAACACTAAGATAAAATGTTTTTTTTTAGACTGGTGGTGGGAGGAATTCCGCCAGACAGTTTCAAGTCGTCATTTAGGCCTATAAGATGAGATTGTTTAAATTAGTTATCTTATCTTGGGTAAAGAAATGCAGGAAATGGCCATCTTGGTTCATAGTTAAAATAAACCTGTGTTATGATGAATTTAATCTTTCTAAAAACAAATACATTCTCTGCCACTGGGGTGTTCTTTGTTTTCAATGTGATGAATTGAAAACAAAGAACGTCAAAGAATGATGAATGTCACTTTTACTTGTTTCAAAAAACATTTGAAACATGCAAAACATTTTGTTTTAACAATTATGAATGTATAGGGCTTAATTGTCCCTCTTTTACGGTATAATATGACCTTTTTATTTATTTTAAAGGACATGGACAACCACCGTGAGTTGTATTTTTTGGTTAGTCTGACAATACATTTGAACTGAATATCTGGCAGCTGCCAAACCAGTTACTGTACATGTGTGTATTCTGGTGCTCTCTAGTATATGGTTCTATGCCCCACAAGCATATAAGTACTACTGTATCTATGTATTTGATATCTATTACACACATTCCCAAAAAAGACTATACAAGTTTATATATACAAATAATTGGTAACTAATTTGATAAATAGTCAAGAAGATAAGAAATGGCGGCTTGCGCTAGTTCTGTTGTGTTGCTAATGGGACGATCAATGCAGTCTGTAGGCCGTGATGAGCTGTAGTCTGCAGCGTCTTTCCAGTTGAATGCGGCTGCATGGATCCAATGGTTTAATGTGCTCTGGAACCTGTGTATACACACACACACACACACACACACACACAAATCCACGTGCGGAGCTCAGGGACTTGCTAATTCACTCCGGCTAAAGTGCTAAAGTTCCCCTGTAAAGAGACTGGTTAAAAGGACTCCCTCTTTATTCTGTGTGAAACGTTGCACTTGTTTAGAGTTAGCCTTCTCATTAGCGCCCGAGCGCCTACCGATAACACTGCTGCCGCGCTCCACCGCTACAATGGCTCTGTTTTTAATGGAGCCATTGGGACATTAGCCAGAGCTAGCTCTCTCTCTATCACTCTCTCTATCTCTGTATACTGTATATATATTTCTCTCTCTCTCTCTCCCTCCCACTTTGTCTTGCCTCATTCCCAGCTAATACCGCATGACGTGATGCTTCTTAGTTCTGGCACGCGCTAGGAGAGGCTGGGGATTTGGATGGCCCTTCTTTCACCTTCACCTCCTCTATCAGACAGCCTTATTTCCCTTATCTCTCTCTCTATCATATCTCTCTCTCTCTCTCTCTCTCTCTCTGTCTCTCTCTCTGTCTATCTATCTATCTATCTATCTATCTATCTATCATCTCTCTCTCAGACAGCCTTATTTCCCTTATCTCTCTCTCTCTCTCTCTCTCTATCATATCTCTCTCTCTCTCTTTCTATCATATCTCTCTCTCTCTTATCTATCTATCTATCTCTATCTATCATCTCTCTATCAGACAGCCTTATTTCCCTTATCTCTCTCTCTCTCTCTCTCTCTCTATCATATCTCTCTCTCTTATCTATCTATTTATCTATCTATCTATCTATCTATCTATCTATCATCTCTTTCTCAGACAGCCTTATTTCCCTTATCTCTCTCTCTCTCTCTCTCTATCTATCTATCTATCTATCTATCTATCATCTCTCTCTCAGACAGCCTTATTTCCCTTATCTCTCTCTCTCTCTCTCTCTCTCTCTCTCTCTCTCTTTCTATCATATCTCTCTCTTATCTATCTATCTATCTATCTATCTCTATCATCTCTCTCTCAGACAGCCTTATTAACCTTATCTCTCTCTCTCTCTCTTTCGATTTACCATATCTCTCTCTCTTCTATCTATCTATCTATTTATCTATCATCTCTCTCTGACAGCCTTATTTCCCTTATCTCTCTCTCTCTCTCTTATCTATCTATCTATCTATCTATCTATCTATCATCTCTCTCTGACAGCCTTATTTCCCTTATCTCTCTATCTCTATTCATCTCACTCTCTATTTCTCTCTCTCTATATCATCTATATCTCTGCATCTCTATCTGTCTGTCTGTCTGTATTTTCTCTCTCATCTCATTATTTATCTCTCTCTCTCTCACATATTACCTATGTCTCTCTCCCCTCCCATGGAATAAAGAACAGGCGCTCACTGCCCAGCGTTTGACCAGTCGGCATGCACAGATGTTTGGCACGCACCGAGGAGCCATAGCTCAGTTAGCGGCTGTAGCGCTGCGTTGCTAATCAGGGTGGTGGGTGCGTGGGTAAACACAGGCGCACGCGCACGAAAGCAGAACAGAACACGCGCAGGGAAACGAGTTGTGCCCTCGTAGATGTGGACGTTTGCACCCAGTAATACCCAGTACTACTACTTGTCGTCGGCCCATCCCTACCCCCGCTTTGATCTGACACGCAGGCCTGGTCTCTTCCTGGGGGTGGTTCAGCTGTGCGGCGTCCAGACTTTAAAGGGCTTATTACTTTGACAATGTGCAGTGAATAGCAAACAGACGTGGCTCCCCCCCCCCCTTCTGCACACACACACACACACACACACACACACACACACACACACACACACACACACGAGGCTTAGAAACCGCACTGTGCCCTCTTGGACTAGAAGTGGAGTGCCTTGAAGAGATGAAGCGTGCCCCCGCACCGCTCTGGGCCGTGAATTATTAATATGCGCTGAAACGCTTTCAAACGCGTGCGGGAAACCGGGGGCGGGTGGATGAGCGAAGGACAACTCAGAACTCCTTAGTGGCTAAAAAGTCTCTTAGCGATCGTGTGTTCTGTCTTATGTAACTGCTCCCTCTATTTTTTTAGCTAGCGTGAATGTTAAATCTACATCCACAAATTGTATTAAAGCTTATAGGTCAAGCTTTCAAGTATTTTGTTTGCATTTGTCTTTGTTTTTCATGCACCATAAACCAATAGCTAGTTCCAAAGTTACCAGACACATTACTTTAGTAATAATAAATACAAAATAAATAAAATACACCTATTTACTGTGATGCCAGTAAGTTAAATTGTATGTTTCTGATATTCTGTTATTTATTATTGCTTTAATCAATCAAATAAGGATACTTGCTTCTAAATAACACACACACACATACCTGTTCTGAGTCTTGATAAAAGCACATCAAACACCACCTGTGCCCCACAGTCATCCTGCTTTAAAAGCAGCAGCAGCTCAGCTACCAAAGCTCTGTTATAAACCGTTCCTCCGCCATGTGGAGCGCTGGCTTCACGTCTTCTCTACCCAGGGTTTGCCTTGAGCCTGTCTGTTCTCCTCCAGGGATCAAGGTCTGTTCTGTTTCGTTCTGTTGCGTGTGAACCGCTGTGACCCCTTGACCCCCCCCCCTTCCTCTCATGCATGTGTACGTGCGTGCGCACCAGTGTTTTGCTGTGCACACATTGTACATGCCTGGCTCTGTGCTCTGTGTTTCTTATCAGACCAGCCGTGCAGCTTTGCGTCCCTGTGTCTGACTGTGTGTGTGTGTGTGTGTGTGTGTGTGTGTGTGTGTCGCTCTAAGATTAGCAGGCGTGTATTTGCTATTCGTAGTAAGTACCCACTTGTTGGTCAGCCTGTGGCCCCATGCAGATTGCTTTTAATCAGAATTGCCTCCATCCATTTAATAGCCTGCTTAGGCTAGGTCTCACACTGATATCTGGCTCCACACAGCTCTCCTACCATGCTTTTCCTTTCATGTCATAGTCTGGACGTTGTTGATGTTTACGTATTGTATGATTAAAATAAGTAAAGTGAAATTAAGATGTTTTTGAGTGAACATACAGGTGGCGAGATGCGTTTCTTGATGCTGCATCGGTTGCCGTTAAGCGTATGCAGTATACTGTAAGTGGCATCAGTGTCTATATCTGTTCTTTTCATAGCCTGAGGAGGTTTTTACGCTGCTGCCTGCTCATTTACACCTCTCTGTCCCTCTGACACACAAGGACATATGTGTGCTCACACACAGTTCACAACACCCCTTCGCTCTGAATTAGTGCGTTCTGGAAAAAGGATAGTTTGTCTACAGTTATAAACTGTCAGTTGAGGGTGAAACTCTGCTACTCGTTGACGCATGACACCTACTGTTTACAGCAGAGGTCTTCGATGTCAAGGACCACTTGGCTGATAGAAACACGGCACAGGGACCCCATATCACATATGGTATGAAATAGTTTAGTTGTCGGGCCAACAATAATGTGTATGGCAGCCTATAGTGTCTTGTATAAAAGTAGACCACTTACTAAACCTTAATAATTATTGACATATTTATATATGTATTGCACAGGTTGTATTTATGTTAATGCATATTTAGATTTTGGAAGAAAATATTTTGGGATCAAGTAATTTGGAGGACCCCCTGCAGTATTTCTGAGGACCCCCTGTTGAAGACCTCTGGCTTACAGTGTGTTTGCCCATGGGTTTTAGCACAAGCAAACTTGCTTCTATCACAGCTGACCCTGTGACCTCCCTTGACCCCTTCTCCCATATTTTCATGTACGTTTAACTGTGTTTTATGATCACAATGGAAGGAGAAGTGATATTTACAGTGACTGTTGTAGGGGGGGGGCTCTTAAAAAAAACACACACACATATGCGCACATACACACACACAAGCAATTAATGGCACAAACTATTAACTGTAATTGCGGTTTGAGATGTGTTTGGTATACACGCACACACAATCTCTCATCTGCCTTTCACTCTCTGTAGGTGGCCTGACTCAGAAGTAAAGATGTGCATGCTTTAGTTATTTGTTATTGACTTGAGGATTGTGACAGTTAAAGCCATTCCCATGCTGTATGTATGATGTAATATTATAGTTCTGTAAGCTGTATAAACGGTTCTATATACTATGTTTTTACTCTCACATCTTTATAGATGTATATATGTCTGTACCTTGCCAACACGCACACACGCGTGTGCACACACACACATTGAGCCAAAGCATCCAGACTTGGCCATTTAGCTGTGTTTTTTTTGTTTGTTTTGATAACTTCCCCTTTTCCATTTAAAGTGCTTTTCCATTTATCCATCTATCTGATAGCATCCTCCCGCTCTCCTCAAAGGTCAACAGTTGGTGTTTATTCAAACTTTGTCTCGCCCCTCTATCTTTGACTTTACATCAGATTAGAGGTCGGCAGAAGTCGAGTCTGCAAGTCCCCCCCCCCCTTCCCCCCTCCATTTCTCCGTTCCTATTTAAAACTTCTACATATTTTATCTCGGGCTCTGCAGTAATGGTTCCCACCACTCTAGATGGTCATGTTAGCCCGCCCCACTCCCAACCC